>JACBWW010000027.1:6311152-6338256 GCA_020086605.1 Lanius collurio
GGGGCCGCCGCGGGACTTCCCGGCGGGGCGGCGAGGGGAGGCCCCGGGGCAGGTGGCGGAGCGGGGCCGGCGCTGGGCTGCCGCGGCTGTGGAGCCTCCGGCGGGCACGGACGCAGAGCGGGGGCCTGGCTCAGGCCTGGCGCTGGTCCCGGCCCCTCGCCCGTGCTGGGGCAGCGGGGCTGTCCCGCCGGACGGTGCCCGGCCGCCCCCGCTCTGCTGCCGGTGAGAAGAGGCTCGGGAGGGATCTCAGCAAGGTGTGAAATGCCTGAAGGGTGGGCACAGAGGGGAAAGTCAGGCTTTGCTCGCTGCTGCCGCGGGACCGGACCAGAGGCCATGGGCACACACTAAAACCCTGTCTGAGCGTAAGGAAATGCTTTTCTCTGAGGGTGGTTGAGCACGAGCTGTCCAGGAAGGCTCTGGAGTCTTCCTCCTTGGGGTTATTCAAAGGCTACCTGGATGTGGTCCTGGAAAACCAGCTTGGGGTGGCCCTGCTTGAGCAAGGGAACTGGACCTCCAGGGACCCCTGCCAACTTAAACCATCCTGTGACTCTGTACCTTCCTGAAGCTCTGCTTCAGGTGCCGTGCTCAGAGCTCAAAGTTACACAAGTTGCCAGGATCTGTATCATCTCTTCACCCATTGATAAAAAGACACTGATATTTTTCACACAGGCTGTGCTTGTTCTGAAAAACTCAGATTTTGGAGTTCACAGTGAAAAGCCCAGGGCAGGTCTGGTCAGAAGACAGGGACATTGCCCACGGAAGAACAAACAGCCATCACGGTGTCAGTTGGTTTTGTGCAGACCATCTGTGTTCACACCTCAGCATCAAACCCCAATTTCTGTGTTTCAGTTTATTCTATATGGCACGGTTGGTTACCCACTGAGAGCACATCAATGGACTTGGAAGCTAAAGATGAAGAGGAAGAGAGTCTACAAACAGCATTCAAAAAGCTGAGAGTGGATGCAGCAGGGTAAGTGAGCAACAGAAAATGCAATGTAATTTTTCAGGGTTTTATTACATATTTGTATTTGTTTTCTATTATTTTACGTTTCAAAAAGAAGAAGTTATTTGGTGGAAGGTTCTTTGCTCTCTCTGAGCTGCATCACTTCAGATGAAATGCAGTCATTATAACTGTCTAATATGCAAAGCAGTACTTTATTACAGACTAATTTTGACTAATATCCAACTGAAATCACACAGTGACTGCATGGAAACATGAAAAGACTTATCCAAAGCAGTGACCCCACTTTTAACTGTTGCAGCTGTAGTCACCTGGTGTGAGGCAGAATTTGTTTGTCTGTTCCTGTAAACACTGATGTCTGCACCCACATTATAAGCCTTATTTAGTGCACAAAATTTTGCTTGGAAAGCATCCGGAGTACAGCACCAACCCCTCGGAGTGTGCTGGGAAGTGCAGCCTCACTGGGAAGGGTCAGGCTCAATATGAACTCTGAGCATTTCTGATTTCAGGGGATTTTGTGGAGTAGAATGTCTACAGACATTCGTTCACTAAAAACTTACTCAGTAAGATACTGGGTGTGCTGATAATATGTAGTGTAAGAGGCAATAAAGTTATGCAGTCTAACACTCTGTGAGACAGTTCACTTGAAGTCTTTTGGGAATTCACAGACACAAGAGGAAGCTTTGTAATGACAGTGTTACCTTGTGAATTCAGCCCTACAGCCATTAACACTGGGAATTCTGGTCTTCCTCTGCATGTGGAAATATATTTTGCTTTGTTACTCCTTCCTTCTACTTCAGGAGGTCTTCTGAGCAATGTGAAAAAAAAATAGCTGTTCTCTGTCAAGGAGCTATGGTTATTTATCATAACACTTTTGATGTAGTACCACTGGCAGACTGTGTGGGCTTCTGGTTGATTCCTGATGACATCTTAGGCGTAAAAAGATCTTGTTTTGCAGGCATGTATTGTGAACAGCTCAAGTCTTGTGACAAATCCCTTAAGATCAACTTTGGGCAGAGTGTTTGAGCTCTTTACTAGAATTTCAGCCTCATTTGTTACAATTTCTGATCCCATGTTTCAAATCATACCTGCATCCATCATAAATATACAGACTCATGTGCTGATGCATTTAAGTTTGTCATCTGTACCTCCAAGGTCAGATGCTTTTCTCGATCTATGCTTATCTCAAAAGTTTATTAAACACTAAATAAATCAGTAATCTGTCCTTGTCTGTATCTCATTCGCTTCTCCACTAACTCCCCCTTAGCCTGCTGCTCTGGGTGCCTGACTTTGCATTTCAGAGGAGTAGGAGACTATCTCTAATGACTACTGTCCGACAAGAACGTTTGGAACCTGAGTTTACATTCCTTTAATGTGTCATTTTAGTACAAATGGGGCATGACATCAACCTCTGGGCATTTTGGCTGCCTTTCATTTCATCTCACCTATCTTTAGCCACTTGACAAGGCCAGTATAGTAAGAGGGGTCGGCTAAACCTCTGCAAGGCCCTGTTTCTACCCACTGACTACAGAGGGAGTCAATGCAGCAAATTTGACTGGCTTAGCTGAGCATGCAAAGCACAAGGCTGAATGTGGGCCTCTGGAGCCATATGTTCAGGCATTTCTGTGATGTGGCATTTCCCTTTTTACCCAGATGTATTGCAGCTCTGTCCGTGGGCGACGGGATGATTCTCAGAACAACGACAAGAGCAACTGTGGATGGAGCCAAGCAGCAGACTGTCAGCTCCAAGGAAGCGTGGCATGGGTAAAACATGAGACACTGAACAGTTACAAGCTGCTTTCAGTGCGAGTTGTTAATTGGTTGCTTAAAGATATCTTTCTATCACAAAATGTTTCCATGACTGATAGGTTGTTTTTAAGGGGGTTTCATCAAAGTGTTTAAAAAAAATATTGCATCTTCTCTTAGGGTTCCCAAAACTTTCTTTTCCATTGATTTTATCAGTAGTACTTTTCTGCAAGTCTTAAACCTTTGCAACCCCCTCTCACCTTGCTCTTGGGTTCTTTTATTTCTTTTGAAGTACCTGGATATGCAGTGTGACTCTGCCAGCAGCTCCAACTGATCCAGGTTCTGCACTACAATTCAGTTTGAGATGACAGAGTATCATTTGCTTAAGGCAGAAGATTTGGGGGGAAGCACCTTGAGTAAGGGTTCCTTGTATGTATCTTTCCTTTGGGGGAACCCAAAATTTCTTCAGAGTCCTCCACGGTTCCTGTCAGAGATTGTAAGTGACCAGTCATCTGGTATTTCCAAGCAGAAAAATAATCTTGTAAAGTGTTTTTAGTCACGTTTTAGAGCTTCCCGAGCTGTAGTGTAGGTTCTGGAGTTACCCACTTGCTCACCTGTTGAACCCTGCAGGTGTGTGAGAAAGCCTTCCCGAGGATCGGCAAGGGTCCCGCGGCGCCGGCGCTCCAAGTCTCCGGTCCTGCACCCTCCCAAGTTCACTTATTGCAACATGAAAGCCAACAACCAGCTGAAACACAAAACCCAGGCAGACACATCGAAGGGTGTCATCAGCTCAGATGTTTTTGTCCCAGCAGAACATGGTACGAAGGACGGGCAGGATTCTCACCTTGAGGCCAGTAACGACAGAACTGAACCGTTGGAAGCTTTCACCGCCGAAGAACCTTTGCAGAAGCCAGGGGAGAATTGCCCTGCTCTGTCCTCATCCTTTGAGAGCAGCTTGCGTTCTAAGCAAACCTCAGATTTCCAGTCCTTATCCATGCTTAGCAACGGCAGGCAGTGCCCTTGTACGGACAAGAAGTGCCAGTGCAAGCAGTGGCGCACCATGGAGGTGTATTCCTTCTCCGGCCTGCGGAGCGTCCTGTCTGAGTGCGAGAAGGCGGTCCTGGGAGTCCATGCCCACTCCCTCCACAACAGATCCCCCTGTGGGACAGCCTCGTCAAGCTCCCCGAGGTCTTGTTCTGAGCAAGCTCGAGCCTTTGTGGATGACGTGACTATTGAAGATCTTTCGGGATACATGGAATACTACTTGTATATTCCCAAGAAAATGTCTCACATGGCAGAGATGATGTATACTTGACTGTAAGCAATAGAGAATCCTGAAGCAGAGTTTGTTACAATGGTTGGGCTGATTGCCTTGTCAGTGCCATGTTTTCACTGTTGTATGTTTGATTAAATGTTTCTTTGCCTCATACAGTTTAGTTTTCTAATAAAATGAAAAATTAAATATAGTTTCTGAGCTTAGTTCTAAAAAGAATGCACTAAAGTCTCTGAATACCTTGACAAAAGCACTCTAGATCAAATGAGCTCTGTTTGGTTTTTGGTTTGTGCTGTGGATATAGAAGCTCTGTATGCTGTTTTCACTATGTTTTGGGAAAAAAAAAAACAAACGAAACCAAAAAACTTTTTGGGTTTTTTTCTGATAGTTTGAAGTGTTTGGAAGGTTAATGTATCTCAGTACTCAGAGAAGAGTTTCACAGCTACAACTCTATCATCTTCATCCTGCTCCTGAGAGAAGGATGAGAAGGCATTCAGCATTTTGGATAGGATGAATCTCCTTTCCTTGGACACTAGCTGGCTCCTTTTTTAGTTGGATCAAATTGTGAATGCTTCTTCCTTACAAATTTTTTGGGGGGGTCCAGAATGTGCAAGTGTGTGCTTGGACCCTTCCTTAATCTAACTTGCTCACTCTTAAACAGTTCTATTTTTCTGCAGATAAGTTAAGCTCTTAGAAGTAAAGATATATTTTGTTATTTGTGCTTTACAGATGGAATAATTTTGGGGGGAGTGAAGCAGGCTACCAGTTTTTTTGGGCTGTGTGGTCTCACAGAAGTGGAGAGGGTGGAACCATCTATACAGGATGTTTCTGAGCACATCTGATACACAAAGTGGTGTGGAAAGGGGGTGAACAAGAGGTGTGTATCATCCTAGCTTTGTGCTGTAGAGCTATGACATTCCTGCTGGTTGAAAATACTGCAATAAAAAATTTTGTTGCTGAGACTTGCATTAATAAATATTTGTCAAAACCCAGCAATTTAAAGTCTGAATAATTTGACTTGCACTCATCTTCTCTCGAGACCTTTTTATTTTGAAAAAAAAAAAAACAAACAAAAAACCTAACAAAACTCTGGTTTCAGTGTCAGCTGTACATGGTCAACAACCATATCTGAGTAAAGTACTGTAATTTTTACTTACATGCTGAAAAATGAGTGGTCAGCAAGCAAAGGAGTCACAAGCAGTTGTGTAAAAATAGATGATGGCAGATGTGGACAGTTGGCCTTGTATTCTGTGCTGAAGAAGGCTCATGTGGTAGATGATAATCACTGGAAATTTTATTCTAACCATCCGTAATATTTACACCACAAGTCTAGGAAGCTGAGATTTAAAGTCCAAATAAATCAAAAAACTTAAGAATACAACTAAAACTAATTTTGCTCTTAAGTTTCATGCATGTATTTAGCACGTAGTATTTGCTCTTACTCAAATTAAATGTAGCTGATTTCTACATTTTCTTGTGTCATCTTCCTCTTTCAGCACTACCCTGCAATACCCACATACACTGGGTTTTCTCCACTTTCCCTTCTTTCTCCCTACAGAAAATCTGGTATCATATCTACTTTGCTTTTAAACATAAATATTTACTACCAGTTATCTTTGCTGCTGCTATTTTTTGAAGGATATTTCTGCTTCAGCAGAAGGTATCTGCTCCTGTTTTTGTTCACGTTTTGTTCTGTGCCCTCTTTAAAACCATGGGAATTGATGCTAGACAGAGGGTTTCTCCCCTTTTAACCATTTCCCTGCCTCTTGGCAAGCATTGATGCAGAGTTCATGTGTGTGAAGCTGAGGCACAGCTCTTCCACATGCACAAAAATGGCTATTTAAGCCTGCTATTGATTGTCCCTGCTCCTCTCTGCATCTGGAGCCTTACGAAGGGGCACAGCAATGCCCTCCTCTAGCAATGGGGAGTGGCAGCCTGGCTCAAGGTCACCTTGGGGCAGTTTCTGCTGTGCTGCTCTCTAATAAAGTGTGCAGAACCCTGGGAAGTGTCTGGGCTGGTGTTACATAAACCCGGTACGGATGGACAGTGTTGGAAGGGCACGTTTTCAGCTGTGGAGCAGGACAATGTGCCACAGACCTGCTCTGCCCAGGGAGAGAGGAGGAACTGGGGAAATTGTGGAGGTTGAAGTAGCCCAAGATATACCCTGAAACTGAGGGCTGAGAAGTGAATTCAGGTTGCTGGAATGCCGAGTGGGAGGGAAAAGCCTGAGAGCAGGTTCTGAGGGCACACCCCCGTATTGTCCTGAGGAGGACTGGAGTAACTGCTAGTGAGGGAGGCAGGAAAGGGAAAAAAAGACAGTAACTCAGTGGTTTTGTGTTCTGCCTGAACCCCTGTTTTTGCTGGTGTTTAAGCACATCTAGTGCTGCCTGCAGCAGAGGAAGGGCAGATATTTTGGTTCTTGACTGCAATTGTGAGGTTTGCAGCAAATGTACTGGAACACTGCTGCTGACATTTGCACAGCACAGACCAACCCCTGCGGGCGAATGATGGGCCCTAAGAGAGGCCCAAACTTACTGTTTCCATCAAAACCTTCTCAGTTCAGCTCATCCACGTCACTCTGACAACATAGTGACTTCTTGCTGCCTGCCTGAAACCTCAGAATTTATTGGAAAAATGCATCTTCTCTGGGAATGCTTGCACAGCACCTTCAAGCTTGATAGATGAGTAGAGATGCCCTGGTACAAACAGTGCTGAGTGCAGCCTTATTGCTCCCAGCTGCTGTTGTACCTGCCCCAACAAGCCTGGGGGATTTTTTCTGTGTGTGGATGCTCTAGGGTTTGTCCCCAGTCAATCTACAAAATATGTCTAAAATGTTCTGAGAAAGCACCAGTGGATTTGCAGTGCTCCCAGGACTTTCCTCTAATCAGATCCCAACTCTCTACTTCCTACCTCAGCAGACCCAGCCTGGGTGTTTTCCAGTGGCTTCCCCCACTCCCAGCA
Source organism: Lanius collurio (assembly GCA_020086605.1). Lineage (NCBI taxonomy): Eukaryota > Metazoa > Chordata > Aves > Passeriformes > Laniidae > Lanius > Lanius collurio. The sequence goes on from JACBWW010000027.1 coordinate 6,318,094, forward strand.
CTTTACAAGTCCTTGTCCCTCTAGTTTCAGGACTAGTTCAACTGAAGCAGGATGCAGAAGGGCACTCTGGATCGGTGACATTTCTTTCTTGCCTTACAGAAGCCAAATCGAATCCGAGCTAAGCTTTACATTGGCAGACACTGAATCAGGCCACTGGGGGAAAAAAAAAATCAGTGGTGCCGTTCCTAGAGCCTGTTTTCCACCCTCTCCTTCTAAAATAGGGAGGGCTCTTCTGTGCCTGCAAAGTCCCGTGACTGACTCCATCCTCCTGTTCTCTCATCTCTGTATCCTTTGCATCAGCTCTGAGATGACTTCTAGCTCTTCTGTATTTCCAAACTGTCAGCATCCACAATCCTGCTCCGCTGGCAAATTCTGCCAGGGCTCTGCCAGTGCACAGCATCCCATGGGGCAGCCCCCACGCTGAGCCCTTTGGCAGTCAGGGAGGCTCTGTTGAGGAGCTGGGGATGATCTCAAGGTCACACAAGGGCAGGGCACACCTAAAGGGGGCTGGCACCCCTCGTGCCCTTCAAGCCTTGCTCAGTCTGTCAAGCCAAAGCCCAGCTAAATAAATAGACCCTACAGAGGCACCGTGTACCTGCAGGACCCGGAGGGACGCAGCGACCTGTCATGTTTTACTCCCCACGGCGCAGCATTAATTCAGCACAAAATATACCACTAGATGGGGCCTTCTGGACAGCGATCCAGGGAGAACAGCTGCTGCCTGGTCAACCTGCTCCTTGCCTTTTCGGCACCCACAGTGCCCCCTTCCAATGCAAGGGGCCCCCAAAGATGCTTCTCGGGGAGTGAGAGGGGCTGTGGAGCAGAGGGCAGGGTGGTGCTGCATGAGGGGGCCAGCTCTTCAAAGCTCAGTTTTCCCTTGAGTTTACAGCTCCAAAGCAGAGACCAAGCAAGAGCCTGTCCCTCTGGGTGTCCCTGAGGCCAATTTAGGGACTTGGGAAGACCTGGGCTGGGGAGAGAGGTTGTTACTGGGGGCTGTTGCCTGCGGGGGAAGAGAACAAGGAGGAGCCAGAGCAGAGCATAGCACTTCCCAGCCTCACCCCTCTCATCACCTTCCTGCACACCCTGAGGAGCAGAACATCACAACACCAAATAATTCATTGTCTGCTCCCAGTCCCTAGAAAACTGCTCCTTGCACTATCTTTATGCAGCTGGGTACCAGTTTGGCCCTGCTCCCTCCCAGTGCTCCTGGGAGAAGTGTGCCTCAGTTTCCCCACTCGAATCAGCTCTTCCAAACCTTCCTGTTTCCATCCTTACCAGTGCCAGTGGTTCACACTGAGAGTCCTCACACAGCCCTGAGACACACACTGGCTCTCTGGACCTGCACTGCCCTCTCCCCCATCCTCTCCAGAACCTGCCCCTACAACCCTCCTAACTGGACTGGCTTTATTCCCTGGCACTGGCAACTGTTCCAAGGGCAGGAAATTATCTCCAGGCTCCCAGATTGCTGAAGATGACAAAGCCAAGTGTCATAAAGCCCAAGTCCAGATGTCCAGGTCACTACACACCTGTACCTGCCAACCTCAGGGTGATGCTCGAGGGGCTTGGAGAGGAGCAGCAGCTCAAGAAGCCCCAGTGCTCTCCGATTCTCCTGACCCGTTTGGAATTGCGACACACCTTGCTAATTCTGGAAGTGACCCCCAGCTGTGCCTGCTTTGTCCAGTTTGGGCAGGCACCCCGGGCTCTGGTACACAGCAAAGGCTCCTGGGCTCTGCCCCTGCACAAGCTACATAACACCCACTAGGCAGAAATTAATTTGTGCTCTCCAAAAATAACTGAATACCTTTAAAGAGCCACAGCTGCTTCTTTCCATGAAAGTTGCAAGGCAGACAGGACATCATTTTAAAGCCAGTGTCCATCACTGTGGCTATTTATTACACATCCGCCATATCTAAAGCGGTCAAAAAAAAAAATCTTAATCTCTGCTGAAAAATGTTCTTAAGCAGCCGCAGGGGTTGGAGCTGCCCCGGATTGCCGAGCTGGCAGGCAGGCAGGCAGGAGCCTCGGCTGCTGACTCCTCTATGGAAGCGATGCCTGCACGTTTCCGTGGGAGCCCCGCCACGAGCGGGGACGGACTGCGAGCCCACCCCCAGCCCCGGCGCCGCCGCCACCACCCTGTGCTGTGACCCTGCGCCCACCGCCCCGCGCTGCCCACCCCGGCCGGGGAGCTGGCGCTGCCCCGGGAGTGATGGGCTGGCAGGAGCCCATGTGATGCTGGGCTAGCGCCGCTCGCTCCCCGTGCCTCTCCCGCTCGCTCGCTCGCTGTCATGGCGACTCCCAATAATGTTACTCCCACCAACTGCAGCTGGTGGCCCATCTCGGCGCTGGAGAACAACGCGGGGAAATCCACGGAGGGGGAGGAAAATCACGACCCGACAGACCCCGCTCTCAAATCCCAGGACAGATTGGTTTTGTACCACTGGACCCAGTCGTTCAGCTCACAAAAGGTAAAGAAAACAACCGCTCGGCCGGGCTCCCGGGCGAGAATCACCTCCAGTTCCCAGGGCATCTCCTTGCCTCGGGAGGAGGGATGCGCTCGGGGGACAGCGAGGGGCTCGGGCCCGGGGCTGGCCGGGGCAGCAGCGTGCGGCCAGGCAGATCATTGTGCATTTAACAGCATCTGCCTGGGGAGGGATGGGGATAGGGATGGGGATGAGGATGGGGAAGCTCAGCCGAACCTTGCCTTTGCTTTGGGATCACGGCTTGCACCGGGAGCCGCCTCGGCTTTGTGCTCGCTCCCAGCCCCACACTGGCGTGGCCAGGAGCGCAGACAAAGGCAGAGCCAGGCCCGGGACCACCCTGCTGCTGCCAGAGGGGAGGCAGCCCCGAGCCAGGCTGGTGCCCGGGAGAGGATCCCGGACCCCAGCACGCAGCGATGATTCACCCCTGACACTGCAGCAGTGCCCTGGAAATTCCATTCCCGGGGTGCCCCAGCAAGAAATCCCGTTTTCCAGACAATAGTAAATGCTCATTTTGCACCACAGCAGCTGTGTAGCAAACCCAGCCTTCTCCCCCGGCCCCAAACCCCCCATCACTCCTAAGCCATTAATACCATATGGATCATGGGCTATTCGGAGGGGTGGGTGGGAACACCAAGTTCCCCGGTGCCGGGGCCTCCCCGAGCTCCAGAGCCCGGAGGGAAGGCCGGGACACAGGTGCCCGTTCCTGCGTGCAGACACAAAGGAGGGAGGATGCCCAATGCAGCAGGGTGGCTGCACATGGTCGGCCCCGCCACCGTCGGCAGCACGGGACTGACGGGCTCCGGGTCCGCACCGGCGGGGGATGCCCGTGCCGGCTCCCCGCGGCTCCCCGCGCTCGCTGTCATTTTTTGTCTCGCTCGTTTGGCCGCCGGCAGAGGGGAGGGAGCGGTTGAGGCACTTTTTGGACAGGGTTTCCTACAATCGACCTCCCTCTGCGGGGCAGGGCGCGGGGCAGGGGACAGGGCAGGGGACACAGAGCCACCGCACCTGCTGGCACCGGCACTGTGACAGGCTTCGTTTTGAAGTCCCTTGCAAGGGAAGGGCACTCGCTGGTGTGATGGACATCACAGGGTGGGGAACAATGGAGGCTCCTCAGGACCTCCGTGCGCAGGGGTTTTGCTCGGAGCAGGCTACAGACAAAGCTTTTCCTGCTCTGCCCCGGGAGCTGCTTGGAACCACCCTCCATGGGCACGGGGCTGTTTGTGGGAGGGATTCTGAGTCCCACCAGGACGTGGCCTTGTCTGCAAAGGGATTTTTTGAGTTTTACACAAGATGACACCCATGCTCCCAGTGTAGACAGTGGCTGGGGGGTCCAGGAATGTTTCATCACCCCTGTCTGGCATCCCTCTTAGGGGCGCTGGCAGGGGCTCCCCTTGCCCTCAGGCACTGGGTGCCCTGGGCTGCCTCATGCCCAGCAGCTGCCTCCTGCCAGGCCTTCAGCCTCAGCTCCTGACAGCAGAACAGGGAAGCACAGGGAGCTTGGGGCTGGATACCTCAGGTGGTACTGGCTGAGGTTTATTTATCAGCTGGGAGGAAAAGGCCAGGAGTGAGTTGCAGTTGAGGGACCCAGGCTTTCTCTTGTTTGACTTTAAATGAAAAAATTAATTTGCCAGTCCTGTGAATAATTAATGACTAATTCCCTGGGAACTCTGAAGTACTCACAGAAATGCTTATATATGTTAAATTGTATTTTTAGCTGCTGCTAGTCGGATGAAAACAAGTACTTTTCCCTCATTCGGTGATTCTGTAAATCATGGCTTTCTCACATCCCCCGTGGGCTTTTTTTTTTTCATGTTTGACACACTTAGTTCATAATAGTCAGGTTTTATAACCCAGAAGCCTAAAATGCCATCCCTGAGTGCATATTCAACACCGGTTCACGAACAGAGCAGAGCAGCAGAATCAGCCCCGAGGGCCGGTGATTGGGGTGGGGATGGTGTCCCACTTTCAGCCCCACTCCTGCCTCCTCCTGCCCCTCTGCAAGGCTGGACTCATCTTTCCCACCCCTGAGATGTGTGGGTGCCACCCTCACAGTGCTGCTGGCTGGCCCAGGGCTGGAGGAGGGCAGTGGCAGGGGAAGGGGGAGGCAGCAGGTTTGACACAAGAGGTGTGAAGGTGCTGGGTGATGCCCTCGAGCTGATGTCATCATGGAGGAGGAAGAGGAATCCTGTGCAGGGTCACAGGGGCTGCCTGAAACTTCCCCTGAAACAGAGCCTTCTCCCTGCTCAAAATGTGCTGGTGAAGCCAGAGTCCACTCCTGAGAGTGGGACATACCTGAGTCAGCATCCAGGTCTCCTTCAGCCAGGCAGCAGGACTCTTTGGGTGCACGTGTAAGGCATAACATTGCTGCAGCCTCTGCTTCCTCCTCTTCCTCCTTTTCTTCCTCAGGTGTGTGCTGGGCTATGCTGGGATCCACAGCAGCATCACTCATTCTCCCCAGCTGGGGATCTCCTGCCTCCCTCCACCCACTGCTGAGGGATTAGCTCTCAGCCCTCCAGCTCCTCTGCCTGTCACACAGGCCACCAGCAAACAGGGAGGATGGCCCATGATTCTGAAAAGACAGGATGGGTTTGGGTATCCCCTCTTTGCTGGGAAAACAAATCCTTTCTTGGCTGCCTGGATTTTGCAGCTGTCCCATGGCAACAGCTGCTGGGCTTCTTGCAGGGCAAGCACGTGATCCTGGCATGTCCCTGTGCTTAAGATTTGGGGAAGGGTCTGGGGGTGTAACGGGATAGGGGGGACAGGGGACCAGCTCGGTGCATGGGGCTGAGCCCTTTCTCCCCGGCTTCTTGCCCCAGGTGCGGTTGGTCATCGCAGAGAAGGGGCTGCCCTGCGAGGAGCGGGACGTCAGCATGCCCCTGATGGAGCACAAGGAGCCCTGGTTCATGCGGCTCAACCTGGGCGAGGAGGTGCCCGTCATCATCCACAGGGACAACATCATCAGCGACTACAACCAGATCATCGACTACATGGAGAAGAACTTCACAGGAGGTAATGCATGGGTGGGCTGTGTCTCAGAGGAAATTTGTGTCTAGTCAAGGTGCTGTTTGCTAAATGAATCCTCTTTTTCCTTTAGAGTTTTATTTTCACCCCAGAAGATCCGCAAGCCACCTAGACTTCTATGTTTTCCCATGAAATGGAAGAATTTCCAGCAGAAATCCCCTGTGGGAGGGCTCTGAGGAGTGTGGTAGCTCAGACCCCCCTTTTTCTGTCCTGGAAGTCATGCTCCCATACCAGACAATTTCCCTCAGTCCCCATGGTGCATGGTGGCATCTCAGCAGAATCCCCTCTGGGGTGCCTCCCATGGGAACACTTCTGCCTTTGGCCACCTCTGTACTTTGGCTCTGGGTTATTGTATGAAGGGGCCATAAGGGGCCCTGCTGAGAGAAGGTGGGTTTAAGCCCTGCTTTCCCCCTCCTTGAGGTTCCTGGGCCACTGGCCATGGGCAGGGGACTCTGCTGTCCCTGCTGCTGCTGTGCTGCAGAGAAAACAGCCTCTTTAAAGTCAAACACAGCCAGCAGTGCGGAGGACCATGGGAGGATGATATGACACAAACCCAGAGGAAGGGACAGCCAGGAGAGGGAAGCTCGTATTCCCCCCAGAGCAGGGCTGCAGCCAGTGGCCTTCTGAGCCCGGCACACCAGGATGCTGAGACAGAGCTCAAAGTCAGCTTTGCTCAGCAGCTGTGGTGAGCAGCCTCTCCCTGGCATCTCACACCCCTCATTCCCCCAAACCCGGGGGCTGCCAGGCTGGGGTGCCCACTGGGCAGGCTTCAAAGCTGAGCAGCGATCTCTGGCTGTGCCATCACGATGTTCGCCCCAGCATCCATCCCCCTTGCAACAGAGACATCAAAAACATCTCAAAATAGCTCCCGAAGCAAGGGCGCCGTGCCAGCTCAGCTGCTGTCCTCTCCTGGCCCTGCCACTGTGCTGCTGCTCCGTGGAGGCACAGAGCTGGCTCACCAGTGGGGCAGCAGGCATGGGTCCATCAGGAGAATCCCACACTGGCAGCAGGTCCTAGGGAATGGCTGCTGTTTTCCTGCCTGGAAGCAACCCCAGCACCAAAGAGCATCAGGGAGTGTCAGTCCCTGCACCTCTTGGTCTCTGCGAAGGGCAGGTGGTCCGACATATGTGACAACAGGCTGTCCCCAGCAGGAGGGGGACACAGAGCTGTCCGAGTGCTGGGAAACTCCTGTCGTTGAGATTTTCTAGCCAGGTGCAGTTTTTATCTTTTTGCTGAGAAATGGAGAGGGGAGGCTCCAGGGAAGAGGGCCCAGAGCATCACTCCTTGCTCCATGCTCTGCTCCATCCTATCACCCACCAATGCAGCTGCCAAAAGCATTATCAGGATGTGGCAGCACTGATCTGAGGGGGAATCAGCCACCTTGTGGAAATGTGTAGAGTTTGAAAAGCCTTTACAAGGTATTTTGAGTTATGTTTTCCCCTGGGCTGAGAGCATGGCCTTTTTCAGCTGCTTACACACACTGGGGGCCAGTTATCAGTGAAGGCTGGTGTGTGGAGAGATGTTTTTCTTTCCCCAAAATAGCCAATAAGCACCAACAAGCCACATTTGAGGGTGCTTCTCACTAGAAACCACTGATGGGTTGACCAGGGCAATGTTCCCCCTGGGCCAGTGTGTCCTCCAAGGTCTGCACCCCCTTGCACAGCCCTTCCCTCGCTGCTACATGCAACAGCAGCCCATATGTGCAGGTTGCTGTGGCGTGTAAAGGCAAGTCAGGCACCATCCCAATGATAAATCTCCCTGGGATTTTGTGGGCTGGTGGCCAGCATGCCTCTATTTCATTGTGGTTGCTCCATCTTGCTGTGGGATGGGACAATCCCTCTGGATGTGCTGTTCCCAGCCTGACCGTGCTGGCCAGGAGCCCTGTGGAAGGAGCACACAGGCTATAGGTCAGTTATTGTTTCATACATCTGGCCACTTTTCTTGGATGGAAAATCCCCACTTGGAGAGCTGGAGCCCAGGCAGCACAGGCAGTGAGCAGCCCATGGACAGGGAGGAGCCCCCCAAACCTCCCCTTGCTCAGGGGACAGTGACACTGATGCCCATCAGTGGGAACAACTCTGTGAAGCCTTCCAGCAGGGACAGTCCAGGTCAGAGCCATGAGGAGATTTGCAATACAGGAGGTACCAAAATTTGCCTGGGTCCCATCCCTCCATGGGCACCAGCAGGTACGATAATGGCAAGGCAAGATCCTTGCCAGGTGGGCACTGCCATACCTGCAGTCCAGCTCCTGCTGCCGGCAGCAGGGCTGGGCAGAGCACAGCTGACACTTCAGGCCCAGAAATGAGGGGCTGCACTGGTCATATCTGCCAAAGTCCTTCTGCAAATGTGACCTAACTCAGGTGGGGAACCGGCATGTGGAGAGCCCAGTTCTGCAGAGAGGATGTGGGCAGCAGAGGCGGAGTCCTGGTGGTGGATTTACTCACTACCTGTGAACTGCTTTCTGCAACACCATAAAGATTTATGATCCCGTAGAAAACTGGACCTGGTGTTCTTGGGGGAGACAAGAGCAACACTTCACTTCTTGTGGTGTCACCTGCCATGTATTTTGAGCTGAAAGTGTTATAAAAGGCACGATGCAAACTGCCATCCACAGAAAGTGAATAAAACCCAGCAAGGCAGGGAGGGGCAGAGCCAGCCAGGGTGAGGGATGTTCCTGCAGCTGAGACACTGGCTGAGCATGGAGGGAAGGTACACTGGGCTCCTTTGGTCATCTACTCCAATTGCCTGTTTGGGGATTTTTAAGGAAGCCCAAGAGGTACCTCACTGCTACTGGTGTAAAAAATATATAACTCAGGAGATCCTAAACTCAAATCCCCATATTTTAGCTCTTTTCTGCAGAATGGGAAGATTTTTCTGCCATTCTAAGAGATGTGAAATTACAGTGTACAAATCCAGAGGCTGTGGAGACTGAGGGATGGCTACACTGACTCCAGGGAACATGGAGGCTGTGGGGCTGGGTAAAGACATCCATACACTTGCCTGTGATCCTGTGGGTTTGCCCATCTCTGGACATGGGCTGGCTGCACTCCTGGCCAGGATGGGCAGCAGGGAGGGAGAGGGCAGAGCATAAGCTACAGATTTGAGTGAATGCTCTGCTTCAGCCAGCCCTGCCCAGAGGTATCTCAGCAGGATTGCACACTGCTGTCCAGAGTGGGCTAATGAGCCACTAACGAGCGCTTGAGCCCTCCCAGGTCCTGCTAACACGTTTCCCTTTGCCCTGGCAGAAAACGTGCCGCAGCTGATCCCCGAGCCGGGCAGCCTGCTGCACTCGCGGGTGCTGCAGTACCGGGAGCTGCTGGACTCGCTCCCCATGGATGCCTACACGCACGGCTGCATCCTGCACCCCGAGCTCACCACCGACTCCATGATCCCAAAGTACGCCACCACTGAGATCCGCAGTAAGTCGCCTTTCCAGCAGGGCTGCCCAGGGCTCCCCAGCTCCTTTAGGCTCGGTGTGGCTCCACAGCCCAGCCAGACACTGTGCTCCTGCTCATCTCCCCTTTCTGCCAAAGCAGGCAGGGACATAGCTGGGAAATGGAAAAGCACAGCCGATCTGGGAATTGCAGGCATGCTATAGAGGCTTCCTAACTCAGGGGGTGTCTGGGCTCCCATGGGCCATGCATTGTTCTCCTCAGCTCTTTCTGGGGCACAGGAATTTGCCCCTCTCCCTGCAATAACTCTAAGGGCATAGGCGGGAGAGTGCAGCCAGATTGAGTTGCAGGCAGTGGATGAATCGGCATAAGTCTGTGTACCTGACCTTCAAGTGCTCATGAAACATTGACGATGCTTAATATAACTGAATGGCAGGGATTGCTCCTGGAGAGAATTCCTCGCCAGAAAAGCGACCTTGTCGGGAGGGTATTGGCATGTCCCAGGTCTCTCCCTTCCTTTAGGCTCTGGCCCCAGGCTGAGCCCCCAGACAACACTGTTCCCACCCCCATCCCTTCGGTTGCCTGGGTCCCAGATGGTCCTGCTGAGGTGGGATGCACTTGTGCACAAAGAGAAATAGGCAGTTCCTGGAGTGCAGCTGGTGGTCTGCCCTGCCTCTGCTGGCACCTGTCACAGACAGCTTTTCCATGTCACCAAGTGTCACCTCCACCCCCAGACCTTGGGCTGACGCAGGCCTGAGCCCTTCCCCTCCCCAAAGCGTGCTGCTGTGATGGCTTCAGCCCCTGTCTGCCTCATATCACCTCCCCAGCACTCTGCCAAGGTCCCTAAACATATGTTCTTGTCCCAACCTCCTCACTGGTGGCATTTTTCCCAAGCCATTGGAGGGGTATGAGCAGGTCTGATGTGTCCTTCCCCCCCCAGCACATCTTCTGCAGCCAGGCAATGGCTCAGCTGCCCTGTTGCAGTGGGTGCTGAGGGAAACTGATGTTGTTCTGTCCCAAGGAGAGGGTGAACCAAGGTTCCAGGCTCTCCCAAGGGGAACAGTGGAATGAAATCAGGATGATATCCAGGTTTCCATCTGAGTTGCAGCCCCAGGAGAGCTGGTTGGCACCCTTAGCAAGCACAAGCTCATGGCAGAAAACAGGGAAATTCAGCATTTAATGGCAGTGTACAGCCTGCTGCTGGCTCCCACCCCAGCCAGCCCTGGCACCTCCCGCACCAGCACTCTGGCAGAGCCAAGGCCTCCCTTGTTGGAGGGAAAGACAGATGGTCCCTGGCAGGAAGACATTAGCCCAACTTTGGGTAATTTATGCCTTCCCTTAGGTGCTACTCTGCCTCTAGTATTCCTTTCTTCCTTTCACTCTGCTCCTTTCCCTCCATTAGCTCCTTTGCACAAAGCCCTCCCACCCTCCCTATGCCTTGAGAGGCAGAGGGTGAGCATCTCTCCCGTGCTCATGATGGGCTCCATGCCATGGAATTGCATCCCTGGACACCAAGCCAGGGTGGGACAGCTTCACCAGGAGGGAGCATCCCCTGCTGTGCCCCTTCCTGCCACACTGCTCTGAATGTACACCCAAGTGTGGGCAGCCAGCTCAGACATCCCAAAGGTTCAACCTGCTGGGGATGAAGCTCAGGAGCCAGGTTATGGGCAATCTCAGGGCTGTTCTTAAAACAGTAAGCAACAGACAGAACTTCCAGCAGCTCTAATATGAATCCAGAAGGGAAAATGAAAAGCTGAAACTCCCCCTGAAACTCCTAGGCTGGGACTTATCAGAGGGAGGGGGATTGGCCCCACCCCAGAGCCAGCACTGCCCTGTGGATGGGACGGCTGATGCAGCTCAGATGTGGCAGCACAGGAGTAGCACGCCATGAATTTGGCCCATTTTAGCTCTCTGGGGTGTTTTTTCTTGGTGCTACAGCAATATTTTGACTGCAGGATGAGGTGCTTTGCTGTCAGACACAGATCATCCCAGCCCCTCTCTCCCTCCAGGACATTTAGCTAACGCCACCACGGATCTGATGAAGCTGGACCATGAAGAGGAGCCACAGCTATCTGAGCCTTACCTCTCCAAGCAGAAGAAGCTCATGGTGAGTGGGTCAAGGCCACACACACCTCTGATGTTGGGGGGACATGACTCACAGACCTGCCATAGGCACCTGATGCCTTGTGTCCCTGCATCCATCCATTCCCCATCCTAACCCTGCTCTCTACCCAGGCCAAGATCCTGGAGCATGATAATGTGAACTACTTGAAGAAGATCCTTGGAGAGCTTGGGATGGTGCTAGACCAGATTGAGGCTGAACTGGAGAAAAGGAAATTGGAGTACCAAGGTAGGCACAGGGCTGTGTTTATGGGGTGTTTTTCCACATGAGGCTGAGGTGCAACACCAGAAAAAGCCAAAAGCTTTGTACCTGATGAACAATTCCCATGGAACAACCACTGGTGGGTTTGGGGCTGACACTGGGCTCTCCTGGTTTTGGGTACACTGATGTTGTTGCAGCCATGATCTTACTAACCTCTGGCAAACCACCCCTGCACCCCTTGTCACAGGGGATAGCAGGACCCTTGTCCTCATGGGTGCTCTTTGGGAGCCCCAAAGTCATCACAGGATGATGGCAGGTCCCCTCTACCCCAGCAAGGGGCTGATAACAACTGATGCTCTGATTTTGGAAGGAACAGGTTGGTCGCAGGCACTTGCACCATGAGGAGCACTGGCTGCTGAAAGCACAGGGAGGGGAACATATGCTGTAACCCAGCCCCCTCACATCACCAGGCTGTGACACATCCCAGTGGAGCATGGGCAGGGAAACCCAGGAATGTGAGGGGCCCTGGAGGGGAGAGCCTTTACAGAACCTGCGTCACATGCCAGCAGGCAAGAGAGAGGGACACCAGCTACCCCTGACATCAAACACACAGCCCTGGGAGCCTGGCAGTCAGGGGTGCCTGGGCACAGCTGGGCAATGCTTGTCCCTCCATCACCCCTGAATGACGCTGTCCTTCCTCCTCTCTTCCCTGCTGCAGGCAGGGCTCAGAACCCCAGCCCTGGGAGGGCTGGCAGCTGCCAGCGGTGCCAGATCCAGAGCAGAGCCCAGACACAGTTATCAGGGGATGGTCTCACAGCTGGCCCTGCCCTCGGGGCTGGCCTTGGCTGTGGGGAGCCGTGCGTCACTCTCAGGACCACACTTGGAGGTGCCAAGGTCGGCATGGCATCGGGCTGGGGATTTACCAAGAGCCCTGATGTGTTCACAGTGGCACCCTGCCTTGTCCTAATTTCCTCAAACACCCTCATTAACTGGTGTGAGTGGTGGCACAGCAGAGTTTAGCCTAATGAGGTGCCCTGGAGGACATGCCAGGTTCCTGGAGCACAGGGATGGCTGCTGCTGTTGCCAGCACCCAGGTGCTCCAGTGCCTTCAGTCCTTGTTTGCTGCCCCTGCCGTCTGCTCCAGAACCCCAAACCCCCACACCGTGCCCATGGCCAGGTCAGGATCTCAGCAGTGGGCATGATCACCACTTTGGCAACTTCCCAGGAGCTGCAGTGCAGCAGCTCTACTCCCACGCAGCCCAGGCTGCTGGCGATGCAGGCGGGAGGAGGGTGGGAGGTGCCGCAGGAACACCCGGGGACCCCTGCACAGGCACCCCATTGAGCTGGGACTGCTCTGCATGCAAAGGAGAAGAGTTGACTGTGCTCCCACCCCACTCGGTGCTGGGCAGGGGTGCAAGGGGCTGGGGCAGCCCATACCCAGGTCCAGAGCCAGGGGGGGATCACAGCTCTCTCCCAAATCCCACCCTCACATGTGCTTTCTCCTTCACCTGCAGCAGTGCCTGGGAGCGAGGCAGCTGCCTCAGTCCTGCTTCCCTCAGCTCTGAGCAGAAGCACCCACAAGGTGCCCACCACACCCAAGAAGCTCTGGCTGCAGCACTCCCACAAATCATTAGTCACTGAAAATATTTATTGACTAATTAGGCACAGGCAATCTGTCCACTCGGGCAGTGCCTCCAGCAAGATTAGGCAGGCTGCCAAGCAGCTACAAAGGAGGGCTGCTAATTACCCCTAATTGCCCTGGCCTGATCCTGCAGGCAGCCCTGCAGCACCAGTGCCTGCTCTGGGATGCTGTACTGGGGCCTCTCTTCGCTTTCCTGGTATAATAGCCACAGGACAATGAAGAGCCCCAGAATTAGGAATTTGGAGCAAAGCTGACTGAGGGTGGATTTTTGTGTCCCTTCTGATGTTTTTCTACCTGCACCTTCTTTCATCTCCCTCAGCTCCATCCCAGCCCTGCTCCTTGGTATTGAAAGGGCACTGGGGGAGTGCTTAACAACATTCTGGCCTGAAAATGCTTTTTCCAGGCTAACAGCAGCTTGCTTTATTTTTGGATGTCTCTCTGGTCGTTTCCAGGATCACCTATTATCAGAGGCTGTCAATCCTTCAGTGTCTTTCTTCATATCCTGCACTCACACTGAGCTCTGTCACCCACAAAAGCCTGGCTCTTGGCACAAATGTGCTGCCACTTTAGGTGTTCTGGAGCAAGGTCCCTGGTACAGGAGAGAGAACAAAGGCAGAACCTCCCCAGCAGCACACAAGGCAGAGCAGCCAGGCCATCTAGCAAATGGTTTTGATTCCTGAAGATTTCTCACATCCCTAAAATAGGACAAGTTGACGTGACACTCCTGAAACAGCTCCGGGTACAGCCAAGGGCAAACACTGCTGCTCTCCCCAAGCACTGACACAGCAGAAGGGGTCACTGCACTGCATCTTCCTTCAAGTGGGACAAAGGGCTCTTTTCCTGGGTACAGGAGGATGCCATCTCCTGCTGCTCTTGACTTGGGGAAGAGGCAGCAGAGCCACTTTGCAGCCAGTGATTTGTATATTCACATGGGCTATACATATCATACACGGGCTATAAATCATCATCTCTTATTCCCAGCTTCTCATACCCCAGATGCTCCATCACATAACCTGGTAGGTGGGGTCTGAGCTCCTGGGCCATCAAAGAGCTGGGAGAAAAAAACATCCCAGCTCTAATACAAATGCTCCAGTCTGTGTGGAACTTTGGTGCAAGCTTTAGGTGCCCACACAAGGGATTCTCACCTTTGCTCTGTCACTTCTCTCTCCAGGGCAGAAGTGTGAACTTTGGCTCTGCGGATGCGTCTTTACTTTGGCCGATGTCTTGTTAGGAGCCACCCTGCACCGCCTCAAGTTTCTGGGACTCTCTAAGAAATACTGGGAAGATGGCAGCAGACCCAACCTACAGTCCTTCTTTGACAGGATACAGAAACGCTTCGCCTTCAGGAAAGTTTTGGGAGACATACACACCACGCTCCTCTCTGCAGTGGTACCCAATGCCTTCAGGCTGGTCAAGCGGAAACCTCCCTCCTTCCTTGGAGCCTCCTTCCTGATGGGATCTCTGGGGGGAATGGGATATTTTGCTTATTGGTACTTAAAGAAAAAATACATCTAGTGCTGACTGCTTGGTGTTTAGTTTGGTGTCTCTGTGCTGTGTGAAATTATGATGAAGCCTCAGTAACTGTAATGAAATTTGAAGCAAGGTAATGAATAATTATATTGTTTAATGTAACATTCCATAGTCTAGAAGTAGAAACCTATACTGCAAGGAAATAAGACAACAACAACAACAACAAAAAAGCGTCAACTTGTAAATGCCTTTTTTAGGTTTAAGTATTCAACTCCGGCGAGAGGCTCAAGGGTTCACGGGCTCAGCCGTGCCCACAGGGAAGTGGCACTGCCTCCAGCACCAGCCAGCTCCAGTGGGAGAGACAGGAATCCCAGGAGGCTTCCCGACAGCCAAGTTGACTAATGGGACTTGGACGCTTGGTCCTGTACGTTTGTGTTTCCAAATTGTTCACTGGCCACATTTCACACATGCAGGTAGTGGGGACTTTCTTCTTCTAGAAGGTGTTGTGTTGTCGTGCTCAGAGGCTTTCCTGGGAGCAGGGTGCAGTTGCTGGTCACAGTCAAGGTGGATTTCTGTTCTTCAAGTAGCCATTTAAAAAATTATTTTCATTAAAAGGAATATTTTTTATTGAGCTGCTCTTAGAATGTATCCACTTTCTACGTCTGGTTTTGGTGGGCTTTTTTTTTTAAAGAATTTAATGTCTGTCTTTAACTGCCACACTTTTTTCTTGAGATAAGTCATTTTGACTTTCATCCTGAATTCTGGCACATGAAGGAGATTATTGTTTTAAGCCTTTTGGCTCTGTCTCTTGAGTTTTCTTTCATGGATTTGCAAAGCATCTTTCACCAACTGAGCTTATTTGGACTCTGAAAAAGTACAACCATTTTCAGAACTTTTCAGCACTTTCCTGAAGGCGCTTTGGCTTTCTTCCACTGGGGGCTTTTTTCTGTCATTTCCTCGCTGTGTGTTTTCTTAGGGACACTTTGCACAGAATCACATTGATGACTTTCTTGTGCCTTTTGCATGCTGGAAAGAATAACGGGCCTCACTGCTACTCATGCTTTGGAAACTGAGATCCTCAATAAACCATATGGGAGGAGTAATGGCTTCGCATCTCTAAATGTGTTCCACATCCTTCTGGTCCTAGTGCAAGGCATGCTCGGGGGCAGTGGGATGTGCAGGTGGTTTGTGCTTTGGCTCATGTACTGCATTTGTATAAAATTTGCATGGAAATTATACGTATTCCTCTTCCAAGCACTAATTTCTGTAAGCGCTCAGCCTGCTGGCTTTCCAGGCATTCCAGTGATCCCTGTGAGCCATGCTGCATCTCAGGGCTTGGGAATGTATGCCAAGTGTGGCTGAAATAATAGGACTTGTGTTTGCCTCTGATTCAAAAGTTATCTTTATGTGTTTGAAAGCAGCAAGCTTTCCCCAGCAGCTTTTGATACAACCTGGCAGTCATAGAATTGGGAATATTTAGCAGGAATGAGCACAGAGACAGTGCAAAATGCACACATTTATATGGTGCTTGCCATAAGGCTGGCCTGACACACTTCTGGAATACCACAGGCTGTGTAGCTGCAGAGGCTCTGTGTTATCTCATTGCCCCTCTGTGGTTGGGGCTGCAAAAATTGGTGTGTGGGAACCCAAATCCAGCACCTGCATGGGCACACCTGGCTCCTGCAGCTGAGGCTGCTGATAACACCTTGCAGGCACACGTTCTCCCAAATACATTCAATATTTGCTTCGTGGAATCAGTGACTTCAGAAGAAATATTTTCCTTCTGTTTGAAGAGGGAGGGCAGTTGGGTGCCCTGAGCTCCTCCTTTCACTCAATCTGAAAGGTGTAAGAAAATGAACTGTGGGTCATCCTCTCTTTGGTCAATTAGCTGGTGATAAATCACCCTGAAAGATTTGTAAAGATACACCAACATGAAACCCTTACCAAGATTTAATCCTTTTACCTTTATTTGTCCTACAAAACTTGGTGATTTCCAAAAGCTGATAAAATGCACAAATCTGGTGTAGAAAGGAACATTAACAGGGTACAAGGCCAGGAAACTCAGGGAAGGAGAGCAAATACTTCCTCCATTCCTAGGATTTCAGCCCAAGAATGAGGCAGAAGGAAGCTACTTAGCAAGCCTGCTGCTGGTTACTTTGCTCCTTGATTTTATTTATTTTTGTACTTTAAACCATAGAATAAATTGGAGCAAATCAGACCTCTAAACAGTGGAGAAAACAGGTGTGTGTTTTGCTTGGAGCACACTGTTAAAATGCAACTGTTACAGGGAAGCCAGACAGATCCAGCAGCTGGAACAAGGCATGGACAAGATCTGTCACCATCGTTGCACTGTGGGCTGCTGGGGAGCCACAGATGCTGTACTGGTGGATTTTGTACAGGTTCCCTGCTAGAGTCAACAATAAGCCTTTGCTCTGCACCAAATTAAAAAAAAAAAGGCAAAAATTGGTGCCACTCCCCGTCACTAAGTCTTGTTTTCCTGCCCTCGTAATGAAAAAGTACCAGGACTTTGCTCCAGGGAAAAGCAATCGGCAAGAGTGATAAAAGACAATTTCTGTGGCAGGCAGGGGCTGGATTGATGTGCAGATCCCTCAGAACGAATGTCAGAGCCCCGATCAATCCAGATTAGCCTGTTACTATAAGCAGCCCTGTGGTGATTACACGCTGTCATCATAAAAAGTTGCTCTTGCTCCAATGGATCTCGGCCTAATCAGACCTTTTCTGCTCCAGTTCCACTGCAAAGGGGAGCCCCTGGCCATGAGCCAGGCACTGGCCCAATGTTCGCTGTCCAGGGCATGTTCTGTACACAGAAACATGAAAATGATGGCAAAAATCTGTTTTCTCACTCCAGGACTTTATGCTTTGCTCTCAGAAAGGTGTGTGGTAACAGCAGCGCCCAAGGGGAAAGGCTGCAAGGTGAGGCACTTCAGAGGTGCTATTTTATATTTTAGACAAGAGGGAATGGCTCCTGCTGCATCCTGCACTTCTGTGTACCTGACCCAACCCCAGCCAGGGTCCTTCTTTACTCGAGATGTATTTATTTACCCAAGCAAATTATTATCCTTCGAAATCCCTGAGTTTTAGAGACAAATGTGCTTAAAGGCACCTCAGTGCTTTAAAATCTGTATCTGTGCTGAAGTGTGGAACTTCTCATTCTCAGAGGGATGAAAATCAGGGGCTTTGTGTCTAGTCCAAGCACCCCTGAGATGCAGCTTCATGACAGTCTCTCCCTCCTGCCTCCCAAGCCTCCTGTTAAACAGGCTCCCAGTGGTCCCATTTGCAGAGCTGCAGCTTCTGAAATCGTTTTACTCCTACAGGATTTGCTCAAAAGACTCAGTTATGAAAATTGAAAATGTACATGTCAGCCTTTCTGCTGGCTGGCAGCGTTTTCCTTTGCTTGGCAAGGGATGGAGGAGACCTCTCCATGCAGAGTAAAGGATTTCAACACCAAGCTGGCCAGAGGACAGGGAACACACCACAGAGCCTCTTGCAACTTGCCAAAGAAATTGAGATCAAGAGCTGCCTAAGAACCTCTATTTGGTGACCATTTGGTGGCCCTGTCAGAAATTATTTGCCAAGTGTTCCTCTGTTTTTGAATGAAAAAACCATCCTTCTCACCCAACCACAATTTCAGAATCCAGGCTACAGAGGGAAGAAGGGATGGAGTAAGAGCTGCTCCTTCCTTCCCTTCTGCTGCAGAAGTAAATGAAGGATTTCCTCACAGAACACCAAACAGAAAACATTAAAGCTTGTGAAAATATTTAACATCAGGCTGTGTTTGGTAGCATTCACTACCATCATTAGGATCACAGCCAAAACCACCCAGACTGGATCCACAACGCAGGCAATGACAGCAACTAAATCCCTCATGTTGCTGAAAGGTATATGGGATAATATGAATATGGTATTTTGAGATGGCCAGGAATAATATAAAATCTGATAATATGAGATTAAAAACAAAAACCCCAAAGAAACAGGATGTACAACCAAAGAGCTCACTCTTGTAACCCCAAACCTGCAACTACCCATGGCATAGCTGAGGAAAAAAGGGCAATTTCTATTCACAGCAAAGCTGCTCTTGCTACACAAGTCTGTAGAAAAGCTCCTTCTGCCATGGTGGGACAGAATAAAATCCCCAGTTCAGCAGCAGTGCCCAGGGAAAAGTTCAGACCCCCAGGTGTGAATGAGATGGAAAACATTTGTGTATGCAGTAAACAGGAACAGATTTTGTATCCTTGAAAGATTTCCTAAAGCATGGCCTCAGTGGCCAAATTGCAGATCTTTCAGACCCAGCAACTTCTAATTCTGAATCTAAAGTTATGAGCAATAATGAAAACACACAGGAACTTGGATTCTCTGATAAAGCACATCCATGACAAACACATTTCCTGGTTTTCCCCTGGCGCTGATCCCCAAATGTGCCCAAAGGACATTTCACTATCGTCTTTCATTCTCCTTTTAACTTGCTTTCCTCTGGAGGATTAGAGAGAAAACAGCCTGCACTGAACAGCTCCCAGTGGAAGCAGGAATAGCAGCTATGCCATAAATAATGAGGATTGCTCTGTCAGAACACAGATGTCCATCACTGCAGCAGTACCTGTGTGCTGCTGGCCAGGCTCTACCTGCAGAGAGCAGATTATTTCCATTTCACTTTGGTGCTGAAGAGCTTCAACAAGCAAAATGTCAACCTCCACCCACTTCTCAGGAGCTCACAGCATTTTTTCTTCCTTTTTGTTCCCTCTGCATAATGATCTACTTTCAGCCCCTGTTTTTCTTTACCCCTCTCTGCTGTCCTACCCCTCTCCTCTCTCCTGGACTCCCTGGTGTCCCTCTCCTGTCACAGAGAACAGGGAATGCATGACCATCTCCCAGAGACATTCCTGTTGTCAGGAGTCCCTGAGTTATCGAGCTCTGCATCAGTGAACACATGGCCTCCCATTCCCCCTGTCTGAGGAAGAAGTGCTAAGAAAGGAAGGAGATAGAATCTTGCTAAAAACTTAACAAGCAGTACAGATCAATGACTTCTAAAACGTTCCTTTAAAAATAACACCATCCATCCCCCTACTTGCACTGACTCCCCTTCTCAGCCCCTTCCTACCAGAACCTCATCTCTCCTGCGACCTAAATCCTTTTTAGCTCCAGGAGAGTTATCCAAATAAAGCTACTTTGCAATCAGAACAGAGTGTAACCAGGTTTGAGGGTGCTGTGTAATGCTGCAGGCAGTTCTTGACACAGAACCAAGTATCCTGCATAGTTAAGTGCTGTTTTGCACACACTCTTTACATCACAAGGTCATGTCACTCCACCACCAGCCTCCTGAACACTCTTCTATTTTCGCTTACCAGAAGCAATTTCTTTCCATTCCATGTCCTTGAATCCAAGCACTACACAACAGCAATAGTTTTTTTTCTTGGACACAAGAAAAAAAACCTCTGAAAACAATAAAGAAAAATCCCCAGTGAA
Organism: Lanius collurio; assembly: GCA_020086605.1. Lineage (NCBI taxonomy): Eukaryota > Metazoa > Chordata > Aves > Passeriformes > Laniidae > Lanius > Lanius collurio. The sequence continues at coordinate 6,337,903 of JACBWW010000027.1, forward strand.
TAAAATAAACCAAAACACCCCAGCACATTTTTTTTTTCTCCTAACTTTCAAATCATGACAATCAACAGAAAAAACCTATATATTCTTAAAAACTTCAAACATCTATCACTCCCACTCTTCTAAAAACTAAATCAGGTCAGGCTGTGTCAAAACTGAAGCAACAGAGCCGTGGTCTAGAGTGATACGGTACCAAGCCCACACCACAGCTGTGCTCACTCCCATCACCTGCAAAACCTGCAGAGGGCAGGCCCAGGGTGCCATTCCCAACAGCACAATCCTGCTGTGTGTGGGAATGAGTGTTATTTATTTATATCTATATAGTTGTTATTTTTACATATATGATAATAATATACA
>JACBWW010000027.1:6348256-6412334 GCA_020086605.1 Lanius collurio
CCCCCCAGTGCCACATCTGCACATCATTTAAATGCTTCCAAGGATTGTCACCTCTCCACTTTCTTGGGCACCCTCTGCCAGTGCTTGTAACACTTTTGGTGAAGAAATTTTCCCTAATATCCAATCTTAACCTCACCTAGAGCAACCTGAGGCTGTTTTCTCTTGCTCTATAAAGAGCAAGCACTACTTTTAAGTATGGTATCAGTACCTCTGAAAAGAGGGTCTCACCATGATATTCATGAGAAAATCTGAGATTTTTCTCTATTAGTAGAATTATTTTAATTTTTCCTAGGGCTTTAGAGGGAGGGAGAAAATTTTTCTGGAGCTGTTAAGGCTCCCATGCCTTTTCACTATTCATGCTTATGGCTGAAAGTGGTGTCCAAACACTGGCCATTGCTGTGGTATTTGAGACCTATTTCATCTATTGAACAGCTGCCACTGTCATTTCAGCTTAGTTTTTAAAATATAAAAAAAGCATCAGCAAGAAGAGAAATGGCTCAATGAACAAAGAGCCTTTATTCATCCCAATGGCCTCACTAAGAAAAATGTGAGAGTGGGGGGGGAGAAGCAGACCCTATCTGAGACAGGATGGGAAAGTATTTCTTGCCAGAGCGCATTTCAAAGCTGTTTCGCCGTCATCGTCAGCAAATCTGTGACAACATCTGGGCTGAGAGAACAGAACAACACATCAAAGCAGCCCCAGCAGATATGGAGGGTTTTGGCTAAGGAGGTTATCCAGGGTAAATGGCATTTGGCAATTTATTAGCTGTTGTTTTTAATAAGACTGCCATGGCCATGTCTAGCCCTCGCAGCCCCAGCACTGCACCCCGAATTAGAAACGACAGGAGGCAGCTGCGCTCACTCAGACGAGTGAGGATGAGAGGGGCTGGGAGCAGGTTTCACAGAGTCCGTCATTGTCTGCCTAAATCCCCTCTGCCTTTGAAACCTTGCCTCCTCTGCTTCCCAGGTTTGGGCCTGTGATCTCCAGACAGTTTGCAGTGCTGGCTGGAGGTGGGAGCTGCTCTGCTGGCTGCTAATGAAGCGTGCTGTGGTGTCTGCCACACGCAGGGGGATTTCGTAAGCTTGGCACCTGTTTCAGATGAATGCAGTTGATGGCAAGGGCTGGAAATATGTCTATCCTCAGCCCAGCTTGAAATGTCTGAGGATTATCTCTGTAAATCATGGATTCTCACAAGTGCAGTGAGCAAAGCTCAACTGGGTCCAGGTGTTCTGCAGATTTAGAGAAAATTTCGACTTTCAGGCTGTGTATTTGCTGCTATGAGCACCAAGCCAAAGCCAGTAGACCTGAGGAGCTGACTGCCATACCTCTGTAAAGAATCAGAGAAGCAGAATTTAGGTATTTTAAAACAGCAGAAAAAGCTTTTATTCATAATCAAGGGCTAAGGTTTGTTCTAAGGGAATTGCAGAAGGTTCCTAAAAAGCTCTCATGGATACCTGGTCAAGCTGTGATGGGTATAAACCATACTAAACTGAAATAAGTTGTCAGGTACAGCAGATGTGGCTTTTGCCTTAGCTTTTTCCTCAACCTCACCAAATCCCTGCCTCATTCAAACTGAAATCTTTCAGACTATTTGATTTCAAAAACTGGTTCGGGGGTCAGGTTTTTTTCTGGTTTAATTTGAATCAAGGCCTCCAACAAATTGCTTGTCTTTGAGAAATCCCATTTTGCCTCTAAAATCCACAGGGACAGATTCATTAGGGGCTGTAGAACAACTTTCAGAGCTGAAGGGTGGTTGGTAGGCGTTGTCCCTGCATGCCCAGTCACCTTAGGACACTTACTTGGACAGGCAATGGGGAGATCCCAGCTGCCTGAACAGAGATTTGAAATAGGATCCAACAGAGTCGAAAAAAGCATCCTCACTCAGGAGCTGCAGCAGGTTTGGGGGAAATCTTTCCTGTTCATAGAGTTCATGAGGTATCAATCATTTCACTGTTAATTAGAGCGAGAACAATGACACTCAGAGTTGTTCATTATTTTAAATAATTAAGTTGCTTAGCAACTTTATTCATCTTGTTTTGGTGATTCTGTTAATTATCTGCTAATCATTTTGAGTGCAAAGAAGTCTGTCTTGTTGATGTGAGACAATGCTATGGACACCTTCTGCAGTACTGAGGCTCCTCATCTGGAAGCAGACCCCCCTGTTTCAACATACAGTCAGTGGAAGGACAGCCTTAGGAGCCCTTCCCAGGAGCCCAGGGCAACTGTTCACCTAATTTGCATGGTTAAAATTAGCTGTGGAGAAATTCAGACCTTCTGGGAAGACAGTGGCATTCTGCTCAAGTGCTGCACTGTGATCTGCTGTCACCTCAATGCTGAGAAAATGATGCTGCAGTGGGGTCACAGCCTCACTCCTCAATGTCAAGAGACCCCCGCTCACAAGTTCTTCCTGCTGATCACTTAAAAATATTACAGGCTAGAAAGTGGCAAGATTGTTACTGAAAAGGTGATCATGCCTTAAAGCCATCACAGGATGAGTTACTGGAATTTAATTCTTCAGCCCTTTGACAAAGCTCTGCAGGATGTTCAGCCGTCGTGACTGCCCCAGCCAGGGAGTGTCCCAACACTTAAAAATAAATTGGCAAAGGTTGGGAGGTTTGCTGTGGAACAGGACCAGGACATTTGAACTGAAATCTCAGCCCAAACAGTCAGACTAAGCCTCTTGACTGTGCTAAATAGGAATCACTTTATTTTATGAGGTTTCTGGGTTCACTGTTCTGTGCTGTGGCCAAGGAAGGATGCTGTGAGGAAAAGGAGAGAAAATGACACTTTTTTTTTTTTTTACCAAACTCAAGCAATGGCTCTTCTCTGACCCAGGTTTGGGGTTAGGTGGGTTCTCACAGCCCAGTCAACCCCAGAGGGAAAGTGTGCTCCAGGGGCACCAGGGGCAGAATGTGGGTGCCCATCCAAATACCGAGCCTGTCAGGACTGGCAGAGCCACCAGCCTGGGTCCACACAGTCAGCAGGGATGAGTTACCCCAGTGGCAACAAACCCATTTGGATCTGGGAGACCTCCCATCTTCCCAGCTCATCCTCCTGCCTCACAGCAATTCCCACAGCCTGCCAGCACCTGCTTACCCATCCCTGCCTGCCCGGGGGCCCTTGCAGCCCCCAGCCCTTCTCTGGGGGAGCCAGGTGCTCATGGCAGCTCATTCCTGCCGAGCCTGCCCTGCTCTCTGTTTTCCTTGGTGAGCACTGCTCACATCTCCATGATTGATTGTGTTTGAGTTTGATCCTGGAGTGTCTTGGGATGTTTGCACGAGAGGTGCTACATAAGCATAATTTGGGCTCTATTTTCTTTGCCTAATGGGAGCTTAAGCTTGAAGTTAAGATAGTTTTGGCCCTTTGCTGAGACACTGTCCATCCACCTCAGCGCTTTGAGCTCTGCAGCCTCCTCTATTCACTGCTGGCTTAGGAAAAAAAGATTAGGAAAATAATATTGTTCTTTGTTCCCTTTGTGTCAGTGATGGCTTTGAAATGCAGACCAGGGTGGAGGTGTAGCAGCCTTCCTCTCCCACTGGCCTGGATCTCTGCTGCCCATCTCTGATGGGAGGGGATGCTCTGCCTACAAGCCCCAGACTTGCCATGGGTCCAGAACCCAGCTGCCCTGTGAGGGGCTGATGTGTTGTTTACAGTGGAGACACTGACTGGGGAAACAGAAGGGAGATGTTGGTAACTCACCACCTGTGTGGCTGCCCAAATAAATGGGAAGGGGCTTTCCTTGTGCTGAAACCCCAAGAATTTAAGAAAAAGGTGTGGAAATTAACCCCAGGGAATTTAGACAGACTGAACCTGGCTGGACCCCGCCTGAAAACCTCCACAGGTCATATATTTTTCCCCCAACTCTCCACTAGTGAATAGGAAGGGTATGATCTGAGCTGTAGGGAATTTGTAGCATGTTTGGTGGTTACATTCAAAGATCAAAATATTTTGGTATATGGGGAAAAGCATAAAAAAGAACCAATTCAGTTTTCAGTGGTGAAAACTTTATTAATGCTAAAAATTAATATGTCTTGCTACAAAATATTTACATTTCTCATTTGGCACAGCCAGATCACAGCAGAGCAGACTAATGACAGGGTTTGATTTACAGGAGAGAATGGTCTTGTGACAAGCATGAGGAGCTGAGTTTAATTTGTGGCTCTGACAAACTCCCTCCCCAGCCACAGGCCCTCAGACTCTGTATCCCCACACCCTGAGCAGAACACAGGAGAAATTCTGTTCTTCTCCTTCCTAAATGTCTTTCAGAGAAAATGGTGAGGTTGCAGAGGGCTGTGATAATGGTCTGAAGAGCTTAAAAACACAGTTCATAAGGATGTAAAATAGCTACTCTGCCTAGAATACAGATTAAGGAGCCCATTAGCAGATGAAGTGGGGATGAGATTACATGTGAAAAAATATATAATTCAAGTGATTAAGTGTACATGTACTCGGGCATAAAGTGATCTTAATTAACCATGTTTATTTCTAATTACCTGACTTCCTTGAGCAGCTGTGGTGGCTGCATTTGCAGCTCCTTGATGAAATACTCCCCCCTTTTTTTTTGGCAGTGTATAATTCACACCTTCCATGTTTGCCAAAGAACCTCCCCAACCCCACACCTGTGCATTTGAATTAATTTGATTCTCGATGTGTTGTCATTCAGGGGTAGCTGCTGAGAAGTTTTTCCCTGCAGTGCTCCCCCAGCAGCATTTACTGGGAATTAACTCCAGCCCAGACCATTTAACCTTCCTGTTAGCCATGCACTAAAAGCAATATTTGTTGTTCCCATTTGTTCCCTTTCTATAAGGATTATCAAGCATAGATTAAAGATCACACAAAACTCAATGACAATTTCTATGAAACCATTTGCTGGGTGGCCCTTGAGCTACTTTACCAAAAAAAAATGCTTTTATTTTTAATTTTTAGATTAAGAAACTACAGTTTATTGTAACTGATCAAATATGGGAAGGAAATGGTCTGTGTTTATTAATTCAAATTCAAAAATATGAACTTTTCAAATGTCAATGGTGCATTTTTAGCTCATATATTTGCAGGAAAGAATCAGAGTGTAAAATTTGGAAGTGACTTTGTGTTGATTTGCTGCAGGACCACAGTTCACAGTCCTGGTCTCTTGACAGGAGACCATGTACAGCAAGCCACAAAACATTAGCTATTTCAGGCCAAGATATAATTACAAATATTTAAGTATAAATCTGAAATATATACATACATAATATTTAATCTGTGCTTTACTGGCTTGGATAATGATAAAAGTGTTGGCTGGAAATGGGATTTGGGTTTTTCCTGACCACAATGACCATTGAAATGCTCTGCAGATAAAATAAATAATGCTTACAAAGATGTTCAAAGGGTGTGCTGAAGAGCCAGTGCACTTAGTTCTGTCACAGGCTTAATTTGGATTCCCAATATTACAAGTTATTGTTTTTAGAGGTTATTTGTTCAGTTTTTTTACCTATACATTCCCTGTGTTCAGTGAGCTGAACTCTGCTAATCTTGCCATGCTCTTTCACCACGGGGCTGCCCCACATCTCAGCCTTTGGCAGAAGAAACCAGGATGCCCCAAGCCATGGAATTCATTGGCGTGGTCATCAACCGTGGGTGGCATCTGAAAGGCCTTTGGCAGAAAGGAGCTGAGGTGAGAAGATGTGTCAGTGTGGGGGTGCTGAGCAACGCCCCAGTCAGCCATCCCCAGGGTTAGGGCAGGGAAGGGATAAATTTGCCTCCAGAAGAAGCCCAGAACTGTTCTGATACCCAGTCTCCATTTTTTTCACACTTTTCCTATCCAGGACTCTGCCCTTTATAATCTGCAGGAGTTTTGGAGCCCCATGAACAGAAGAACTGCTGATAGGGTTAAATGCTCCCAAACATCAGATCAAGCCTGAAGTGTGTGTTTGTGAGCTTCTGTACCTCCTCCAGAGCATCTCACAGCATTTTACTGACAGGCACAAGAGCCTGGCAGGACCTTTGCTGGTTCATTAGGTCTGGCCCAGTTTTTCAGTGCGAGGTAGCCCAGACTGGCTGCTCTTAGCTTTTGCCAAGGAAGCACACCCCAGTCTGCCAGGCACACAGCATGTCCCAAAACACAGCAACTCAGCCTGCACCTCACCAAGTGGAAGAAGGGTGTGGGGGGTGGTCAACAGTGCACAGAGACCAGTCCCTGACACCAACAGCCCGAGGAGGTGGGTGATGAATGTTGTGTTCCTCCTGCCTAGACTCTACCCATTCTGAGTATAAACAACATTTTTTTCCTCCTCTAGCTTTAATTGTGGTGAAAAATAAAATTAAAGCCAAATCCTAGTGCTTTAACTAAATCAGAGCATTTACCAACTTCACTTAAAGAAACAGGTTTCTTTTCACAAATGTTTATTTGTACAGTTCAAACAAGATTTTTTGTTTAAATATAAGCCCATCACAGATGTGCAACTCAGCCCAATCTCTGTTGACACCACTCAGAGGTTAGGAACAAAAATACATAAATAGCCTGTTCTGCCTCTTTGCTGGAACAAGGCCTGTCTTTGGGCTGATTATTTAATGCAGGCCCCAAACAATTGGCAAAGCAGATCTTACTCTGGAGTGGGAAGAGGAGCAGGACCCTGTGAGATGATGGAAAATGCCAGGAGTGCACCTGGCACCAAGGAGGAGGATGGGGGATGCAGTTTCCCTCCTCGCAGAGCAGAGGTTGTACACGCTGGGGAGAGCTCGCTCCTCCCAAGACGTCAGCACTGCTGGGGCTTTGAACTGCACTTCAAAGCTGGGGCTGGAGCGAGGTTTCTGCAAACCCAGAGAAACAGGTAAATATTTGTCAGAGTCAATTAACCCCCCCCATCACCTCAACGGTCATCTGTGCGAGACGGCTGGAGGGGTTTCAGCAGGCACAGAGAGGAGCCTTGTTGATTTACTGAACCACTTCAGGAGGTGGGCAGACACAAAACACTGTGGTGAGGAGACCTGGAGGCCTCCCCCTCAGCACGGTCCATGAACTCCTGCAGACACCTCATCCTTTCCATCAGTGGAGCAGGCAGAGGGGAAAATCCTTTTCTTGTCTGAGGAAAAGACCAGTCCTGCTCCCAGCACTGCTGCTGTAGCTTTATAACCACTTCATTCACACCAGTTCCTCCAGATGGGCATCAGCTGCTCACAGAGCACCAGAGCACAGCGTATCTCCCACCTGCAGATTTAACCATGAGCGTTGGGAGTCACCCATTCCAGCAGACACGCCGTCATATAACACTTCCATGAATTTATCAAGTTCTAGCCTCTGATGTGCCACCATCTCATTTCAGAAGGTCTCGGGGTGTTTGTTTTGGAAAGAGGGCTTTGCTGGATCACTCTGTCCATGATGTCTGTACTGCAGCAGCCAGTGGAGGGGGAAATGCAGACACCCAGTCACCAAACCACCCACCAATGCTCCCAGCCTTCCTCTTGCTTATCAGCACAGCATGGAAATGCGGCTTAAATAAGAAAAAGGGAAGGGAAAAAGTAGCAACAGCTGAGCACCAGATGAGAGGAATGCAGATGGATGGGGCTAGGCTCATTCCTCACCCCCCTGCCCACACTGAACCAGCACCCTCACTGCTCGGACATGGCCCCTGGGGCAATGCCACCCTTCCTTTCTCTCGGCCAGGAACCCTCAGCTGGTTGTTGAAAACACCAAAGGATGTGCAGGGGCTGTAATGGGGTCCAGCTGGGAACATGCAGAGCCCCTGAGGGTGTTTTTGAGGGACACGGGTTGGGAAGATGCTGGGGGTCTCTGGGGTGCCCCCCTCCTCTTGCGGGGGCACTGTACCCGCACAGGGCTCTCACCTCCCCCGGTTTCAGGGCAGGGGAGGCACAGGAGGGGCCCGACGGCCCCGGCAGGCTCCGCTCAGCAGCAGCACAAGGGCAGCAGCCGGGGCAGAACCGCGGCCGCCTCTGCCGGGGAAGCGCAGCGGGGCGAGGGCCGTGCCAAAGGCAGCAGGGGCTCGGTGAGCTCCGTGTTTGCTGCCCGAGATGTTGGCCCCGGGGCAGATGGGTTCTGTCCTTCCTTCACCGAGCACCTCCCCCTGAGCTGGCCGGTGCCCCCGCGGGGCTGGCACTAGCCCATCTGCTGGCACCGGGAAGGCTGGGCTGTACCAGCCCGGGCAGGATGGCTCAGCCTGGCAGCAGCGAGGAGCATGAGCCAGCATGAACCTTCGCAGCCCTGGTCCTCATGGGCCACCACAAGCACAGGTCCCTGTGGGTTGTGTGCTCCTGGCACTGGGGTGTGCCCGGCTCTGCTGTTGTTTCCTCCCCGTTGCTCGTGGCACACAGATCAGACTGACCTGGATGTGTTGGCACAAGCCACTGTCAGGCCTCTGTGTCACGGTGTGGGCACAGCCAGAGTGATGGACAGAGATGCCAGTGAGCTGCAGGGATGCCCCATCCGCTCCTTCTGTCCTTCAAAGGCCGGATGTAGGGACAGAGGAGCTGCCAGCACTCAGACCAACCTCAGAGCTGTTATCTTCAGACGAGGTGTCACACTTCCAGGATTTCCTGGGACTCACATGTCAGCATGTCCCCTGGTTAGGGAGGAAAGACCCTGAGGAGTGTGCCTACCCTCTGACAGAGATGTAGATAGAATCACTCTCACTTTGGGTTTGTTCAGAGCATCCCAAGAGTCTCACTTTCTGCTTTTCCAGATTTTTTCCAGCTTTGAGCAAAGTGGTCCTTGCAAACTTCTCAGCCTCCATGGCTGAACCTGAGAAATTTCATGTCTAGGCAGAGAAATCTGGTGGCTTGGATCCAGCCATCTGGACGTGGGAAAACTTGGAAGTCCCGTGAGAAAAGGGAGATTTCTTAGCAAAGATTCACAATACATCTTTATGGGAGAGTGGAGGGGAAATACAAAATGCCCATCAAACCTTTCACCTTCTGTAGGCAGAAGTCAGGAGGCCCCAAGATGTGCAGGTACAGCAAGAGATTTTAGAAGTGAGGAAAAATATCAGAGGCTCCTTTCAGGTTCAGTGTCAGGAACTGGCAAGTGTCACAGAAATCCTGCACAGTCCTGCCCTGCTCACCTGGAAGGGCAGGGCTGGCTCTGGTGCAGGGCAGGTCACAGGCACCCCTCAGAGCCCTCTGGTAGATGTGATCAATCAAGATGGGAGAGTATGGGCAGAGAAATATGTATGGGAAGCGGTTTGCTCAGTGTCACTCAGGAGATAAAAGCTTCCAGATTTCATCCCCATGTCACCTGTCAGGTGCTCGTTCTGCTTCAGCACTGCCGGAGACAGCTGAGCTGCTGCTGTTTCCCAGCCTTGTGAAGAACTGTTCATACACCCAGAGCCTCTGTAGGCACATCCTTCCTGCCCAAAGCCCCCGAATCACCTCCAGATGCCCCTGACAGCTCCTGTGCTCCATCTTTCCTTCTGCACCACTTTCCTGCGCTCACCAGAGCCTGCTTTTAAATCCCCCATCTTCTGAAGGATCATCACCTACCTAAGCTGCAACCTACTCCCTGCTGGACATGCCCCAGGCAGACCCCGGGGAGAAGTTACACCCATCCCAACATCCCACGGCATGAAGAAACGCTGCAAACATCGCCCTCTTCCTTCAGAGCCGGGGAGGAAAAGCAGCATCTCTTTTAGCCCCACTGTCATTTAATCAGAGCCAAACAAACACTGGCAGCGCTTTTCTGCAGCAAAACCATTTTTCAGCTGGAGACAATGAACCTTGCACTGGTGGGGTGGTCACAGGGTGTTTGCCCCAGTGGAGGTCTAGGCATGTCAGCAGTGGGGCCAGCCCAAGAAGAGGAGCAATGGGAACAAGACCTCCCTGTGCAGCCACAAAAAACCTGCCTGTGAACCAGTGCCAGGTGCTCAATTTCTATCTTAATTTTGGTCTTCGAAAAAAAGGGAACAGAGTGAACACACAGGGGCTGCAGTCAAGCTGTGGCACACCCCCATCCAAGCAAGAAAATTACACGGTGAGGCTGCCAGGGTGTCCTTACTTCACTTTGCTGGGTCTGGGCTTTCGGGGGTGGGATCTACTAGCCCCCATCCAGCAGCTGATCCAGCCCTTTGCTGGAGCCACAGCACTCCCAACCAGTACAGGTAGCACTTGCTGTGTCAGGTGATGAGGAAAGACATGATCTCAGCTCACCCCAGATGATGAATTTTGTGCAGGCTGCTAAGATGGGAAATTCCCACCAGGGCTCCTGGGTGTGAGCAATGGGTGTCCCCCCACTGAGCCTGGAAAACAATCATGCAGAGACCAGGCAGCAGCTCAGTAAAAACCCCACCAGCACCGTGTTTCCAGGGCTGTTGGTTCTGGCACGTGTCCGTGGGCACAGCTGGATGTGGGCTGCACCTGCAGTGGGTGTGCAGTGGGGATGGGGCGATGGGCACAGCACTGCTGTGGGGCAGGGGGTCCCTGCAGTGTTGCAGCTGGTGAGGAGGTCACAGCTGATGTTCAGCTCCAAGGTTTGGGTCTACCTCGGTCTCAGCTGACTTGTGGTGTGATGGGTCCCTCTTCCCACTGAGCTGCGAGTTTTTTCTCACCTTGGCAGTGTGCAGCAAGACCATCACACACCCACAGTGCCGGGCTAAACAACAATTTATTAGCAAGCAGCAAATTAACTATCTTCCAAATTGTGCTGAGAGGAGCTTCAGTGTTATTTAAGTGAATTTCTAAACTTAGACCAGTTACTGTAAAAAAATACCTTTGCGAGCAACTACTGTCCGCAGAGCTTGACTTCAGAGATGTTTATTTCTAGAGCTGGTGGAAAAATTTCTCACCTTTCAAAGGTTCCAAATATATCTTGGTGCTGGCTGGAGCCATTGGCCTTCAGAGTTTCCTCACAGGCAGTCATAGGCTGATGGTGGGACCACAGCTCTGACAGTGCCACAGGTGTTGTGGGGAGAGGTGGGGTGCTGACATCCTCTCTTCACCAAGGAGTTCATGAAGGATCATGTCAGCCTTGAGGGACAAGTGTTTTTTACTTCAGGACTCAAAAGCATTAGTCCTGGCCAGTTGCACCACTAAAAGGAGCTAATTGCAGTGCCCAGGTTGCTTTTGGAGAGGGGTCAGGAGCCAGACTGAGGGCAAGGCTGCTCTGTGCTGCCCTGCTGAGCCCAGCCTGGGTGGTCAAACCCACACGTGCAGGCTCCTGCCCACACTCTCGACTGCTGGCTCCCTGCATCATCACTATATATAAATTGGGAAAGGTTTTTTTCACCTTAGCAAATACACAAGCAGAAATTCTGGGTTATGAGAGGACATTGCACCTGAAGCAGAGGCGTGTGCTGGGCATTGTATGAAAGGCTTCAGGAGAACCCTGTTCCTGTTGAAGGTCACCTCTTCTGTGTGAGATTTGACTTTTCCAGTAGCTCTTCCTCTAAGATTCAGCTTAGCTCAGAAAGGGATTCAGCATTTACAAGGAACTGTTCCTAAATAGGAAGAAGGATGACTTTGGAGTCCTCAGACTTCAGGACTGATCTCAGTTGTGTCACATCTCAATGTGTATTTCACTCCTGGGAGATCACAAAAGAATGTACAAGACCTCAGCCTGGCTTTACTCAAATCACAAGACGTGGAGATCAAATCTTCCAACCTCCAAGTCAGACAGAAGATCTCCCTTCATGATGTGTTAGGAGGAACCAAACTCTGGATATGCTGGACCTCTACAGGGCTCCAGAAATGCAAAAATCCATCAAAAGCCCCACTTTCCCTCCCTGTCAGGGTGGGCACCAAGGTAGCTGAGGTCTTGGTGTTTTGGGGTAGGACTGGGGGAAAAGAACATCTTTCAGCCAAGATGGAAAATGTCAGTTGATAGAAGGGGAATATTTTACTGGAGCAACAGTGTTTGTGCATTGCTTGGGGAAAGTTTTGTTCAGACAAGACCTTGGTTTCATTTTATTTTACCCCAGTAAAGAGAAGGCTTCTGCTATGGAAATCCACATCAACCTGCTCCAGGCTTCAGAACACTCAAGGACCACAGCAGATCCTGACCCTCAGCAAAGGACAAAGCCCTGCTCAGTCCTATATGGGCTCATGTCACCGTCTGCCACCTTGGAATGTGGGTGATGAGTGATACCCAAAGCCAACAGATGGGAGAAATAAACATCATAGAGAAATCCTGCAAGTCCTATTATGTCTTACTCTGGAGCGAGCTGCTGTCTGTTGGTCATAAAAGCATCAGAGGGCGTCTCTGCCAAGAGAGTGCTTGAACCCAGTGATTTATCTTTTCTGTTCCCCCCGATGCTCATTAAAATGGGAATTTGCCGGCTGCTGCTGTATCCAGCTGAATGCGTGTGCCTCTTGGCTCCCAGCAAGGTCCTCGCTGCAGATACCGTGTGCTTTGGCAGCCGGGCCAGTCTGGGCTGCAGGATATTACGCCTGGCAGGGACACAAACCCCTTCCAGTTCCTGGAATTTGGATTGTCTCGCAGAGTGCTGATTAAGCAGTGCTTTCAATCTGCACCCAAGACAAAACCCTCGCCTTGCCTCCATGCAGAGGCTTCAGCTGCTGCGTGGCACAGGGAGCTGAGGTGGGTTCGCTCTCCCTGAGCCCCAGGGAGACAAAAACTAAAAAAAAAAAGCGAAAAAATCCCAAATTAAAAGCTTTGCAGCTCACAGTGCTGGATGAGTATTTGCTGCTCAGGGCTCTGTCTTTTGTGAAATAATAGATCATTAAAAACCACCCTCTCCACAACACAGCCCCAGTGCCCCTCCTACCTCAGTGTGCACTTGGCAGCAGCTGCACCTCCCAGTCTGCCCAGTTGAGATCACTGCTGCATGTCCCCATCTGCCTTTTTAATCTGCTGGGAATGAAACTGCCTTTACCAGCCTCGCTAATGAGAGAAGTGCTGTCCTGCCACTGGCCCCTGGAGCTGACACTCCTGTCTCCATAGATGAACATGAAATAGAGGTGTCTGCAGGACTGGCAAACTGGGGATGGCACTTTGCCCAGCACCTGTGGAGAGGTATCTGGTGTTTTGGGGTGGTCTGGTGCTGGAAGGTGAAGCTGAGCCAGTTAGACCCCTACAACAGGCAGCCTGGAAAGTCAGAGGGCTCTGGGAGCCACCCTGGCATGCCCAGTGCCATCCACAGCACAGCACAGACCCCCACAGGATACCCAGCCCTGCTGGTTCATGGAGAGCTGCTGCTCTCTGCACTGAGGGATCCCCTCCTGCAGTGCTGCAGAGGGGCCAGAGATGCCTCAGCTGCATTTTCTCTGTCTCCTCGCTGGCCCAACCACCATCCCACCAGCTGGGTGGGGAATGGATGGAAATACCCCTCTGGCACAGGTCTCAGCAGCTCCCCAGGGCCCACAGCATCTTGAGTTGCTTTATGAGAGAGAGGAGAACAGGAAAAATATACAAAGGGGTCTCTTTTGTCAGAGGCTCCCAGCAGGGTGAGGCTGTATCGATACAGCACAGCAGCTCAGCATCTGGGCAGTATTCCTGCTCTGTGCTCAGGTCTGCGCCTCCCTGAGCTCCTGGTCCGCTTCTGCTGCACTGCAGGTCTCTAGGGCAGCTGGGTGCAGCCAGCCAGGCTCTGGTACATGCTGTCAGTCCCTGCACAGGCAGGAGTTATGTGTCTGGGATCCTCAGTTCTTGTCCCAGTCAAAGCTGTGGTGATGAGAAGCAGTGACCTGCTGCCTTCTCCCTGCACTCCATCTCTGTGCCCCTTGCCAGTTCAGAAGTGGGAGTTTGTCCTTGCTGCTCCTCTTCATGCAACTGAAGAGCCAGATCCTGGCTCCAAAACCATATGTGGTGAACCCAAACGTGGTGAGGCACAGGGGGACCAGCACCTTGCACTGTACCATGGGGGGATGACAGCAGCAAGCCCTGCTGCAGCTCACACATGGCCACCCGTGCTGGCTCTGAGCACGGTGGGAGGAAGATGGGATAGGCATTGCAAGCAGCCCCTGCAGCTGGACAGGTGTCTCTGTGACCTGCAATAACTCAGTTGTCCCCTGGCATCGTGACTGTGTGGGATGTTGTAGGGAATCACACTTGATGCTGCAGGATATGGCTTTCAGATGCCACAGCCATTTCCCCTCCCTGGGGACAGACACATGGACACAGTGGAGGGAGCACAGCCCACTGTTTTCCCCTGAGATAACCCTAGTTGGGCACTGCCAGCCCAGGTCAGTGGTGGGGCCATGGGCAGAGTCCCTGTGGGCTGTGACAAGCCCCAGTCCTTGGGTTACACACAGGTGGCAGCGCCCAGCCCAGCAAGTGGCTTCATCTATAACGGGGAGAGCTGCTGGCCCAGGGACATGTGTGGCCACCAGGTCCCCTCCCAGCCACCCCCATAAAGGGACATCTCTGCCATCTGCTCAGCTTGCACACAAGTGGGGTGACCCTGGGGCTCCTGACAAGTGCCAGCTGCTTTAAGGGGGCAAAACCCCCTCACCGATGTGGATTCATTTCTCTATCCACTACTTCCAGCAAGATCCTAGCTAGGGAATGAACAGGAAATAGATGACTTTGGTAATCTCTCCCTGTAGGTAGCCTGAACAAATCCCCAGCCAGCAGCGAGGAGCAGCCCCTCTGCTCGCCGAGGCATCGAGCCGTGCCCTGCTCGCTCCCCCCGGCCCCGTGCGGGGCTCCGTGTGCCTGCGTGAGCCTGTGTGCGCGGAGGCATCCACCAGCCTATAAATCTCCTGGCAGAGCTCCTTCCAAACTTCAGGACATTCCCCGGGGGAAGAGTTAAGATGCAGCTCGTGCGTCAGCGGCCGCAGCGGGCTGCCCGCCGGGGCTGAGCCGAGCCTCCCGCATCTGCCCCAGCAGGTTGTTCCCGGAGGTCAATCCCAATCCCACCGGCCGCCGCCGCCGGGCTCCGCTGCTCCTGGCTCGGCGCTCACGGTACGTAGTCGCGGGAACATCCTCCCGCCGCTCCGGGAAGGGCTGGCAGGGATGCTAGGAGGTGCATCGGCTGACGGATGAGGGGATATTCCAGCGTTTTCTTTTTTTTTTTTTTTTTTAAATAAAATACTCTGCTTTTGCAGTGGCTACTTTTCTTTTCCCGAGTTTAAAGAGTCGTTAGTATTTCTCAACAATGCTTTTAAGTCTTGCCGTGCGTTTCTTTATCTGTGCGAGATTTCTGTTTGTGCTAGGGATTTATTCAACACACCGAACGTCTGGGAAGTTACAGGGCAGGCGGCTGCACTGACTCTCAGCAGGCTCCTAAATATCCCCTGTGCCACAGGTACGTGCTGTAAGTGAAAAACTGGAGCAGACTTTCTACCGATTTTATCTTTTTTTTTAAAACAAACAAGAAAACCAATTCCCCAGGCATCTCCCAGACAGTCCTGAGGAATTTGCTCTGATAAGTAAGATTATTAAGGAAATTAATTTTAAATATTTATTTTGAAAAGGGAAAAAAGAAAATTTGTTTCCACCTTATTTTGGGAAGTGGTACTTGCATGGTGTTTGCAATCCTGAGTGGTGCCTGCGTTGTTTTCTCTCCTAGATCTGCACACCAGCAGCAGAGACCAGCAATTCCCCTTGTCCTTGCTTAACTCCGTGCAGGAGCAGAAATCTGCTGTCTGATCGCACCGGGCGGGCTGGCATGGCTGTGCTCCACTTGCACCTGTACCTCACGGCCTTGGGCTGCTGGGTGACACAGCTGTCCAGCTCCTTCCTGCTGCCCAACGCCACCGAGCTGCTGTCCCCGCCCGAGGGCACGGCCGCGGGCCTGCTGTGGGGGGAGGGGGTCCCCCGGAGCCGGCGGAAGCGATACCTCTCTCCCCACGACATGAGTGTGATTCTGGACTACCACAACCAAGTGCGGGCACAGGTGTCCCCCCCTGCTGCCAATATGGAATACATGGTGAGTCGGGCTCTGGCAGGGCAGGTTTGGGTCACAGCTCACCTGTGATGTAGGAGCCCCAGCCTAGTAGGGATGTCAGGGTGCTGGCCTGATTCCTGGCTGAACACATGCCCTGGGGGATGTTTTATGTCCCAGGGGCACAGCACACTCATGAAGCCTCTGTGCAGGAGGGATGGAGTCCCAGCACAGAGCTGTTTCCCCATGAGATTAAGGATCTGTGGGCCTTTGTCTGGGACATCTGGGAGCTTGCTGGCTGTGGGATGGCAGGATCCATCCAGCTGAGCTCCAGAGGTAGCATTAGGGGAAGGGAGGTGGCTACAAGCATCAAAAGCTCAAGTCTCAATCCAAAGCCCAGGTCGGAGCCTCTCCCCTAATTGCATCTGTCAGGGGTGGTCCCATCACAACCTCCAGGGTCCCTTTTGAGTGTTGAAAGTGACACCGGTTCCCAGGAGAAGAAATGTGCTGGAGCGAGTCAAAGAGGGGCAGCGCAGCCTTGACAGGTTGGGCGCCTCCAGACAAGGGTCACCCTGGGGAAGAGCTTTCCCCAGGTTCTGCCCACCCTGCTTGGAGCTCCTAACCCAGCGCTAAAGGTCCTCCAAGAGGAGGTATTTCCAGCCTAAATAGGCTCAGGGCAGAAGGTGCTCTGCTCCCAGGAAGGGGACCAGAGCTCCGAGGGAGCAGCTGGGTGGTCCCTGGACATGCTTTGGGAGAAGCACACAGCAACCCAGCTTGCTGGGTACCAGAGCAGGTCAGACATGCCCAGGAGCATCCTGCACTGCTTCTTGCTTGGCCTAAATTCCTGCCTTCCAAAATAACTCACACAGGCATCTCCCCAGAGGCATTCAGGATGGGTGAGGAAGCTTTAAATAATGCATGAAGGAAGCAGCTGTGCTCACCGGTCAGTCTGTGGCCAGGGCTGCGCTCAGGGCTGGGACAGCTGTGAGCTGCAGCAGCAGCACAGGGCTGCAGGGTTTCACCTTGTTCAGGAGCTCATTCCTGGAGGGGATCACACACAGGCCTTGCAGTGCTGCAGGGCACCCCTGCTCTGCTATGTTGTGTGTCCAGGAGCTGTGGTGGCAGCTGGGGAGGTCTATTGCTCCTGGACATGCTGTTGTGCTTCCTCCCCCTGGGTGTTTTCTAGCCTGATACACGGCTCATATTTTTTGGACACTCATGGGCGCTCAGAAAGCCCCCTGAGCACAAGGGAGCAGGTTTCTCCTCTTCCCACCTCTGGAAAGCCCAAACTCCTGCCTGCCCTTTTCCTTTCCCCTGGCCAGGTGTGGGATGAGCGGCTGGCCAGGGCAGCGGAGGCGTGGGCTGCGCGCTGCCTGTGGGACCATGGCCCCCCCGAGCTGATGAAGTATGTGGGACAGAACCTCTCCATCCAGTCAGGCAGGTGAGTGCCCTGCAGGCAGAGTGAGCTCCTGGGAAACCCCCACACCCCACAATGCTGGAAGAGGAGCAGCAGCAGCCCCTCAGTCAGGGAGCAGAGAGGCTTTGAGCTGGCATTGCACGGGAGTGAGGTAGAGCTGAGGCACATCAAGGCCCTCAGGGTGGAGAAGGAGGGCCCAGCTCTTGCAGAAGGGTGATACAGGAAAGCAGAGGTGCCTGCTGCTCATTTGGGGAGTATGCCATTACTCCCCTCTCTGCCAGGCACACGGACCAGGCAGATATGGATCCTGGATCTCCTCCATGTGGCTGAGTGCTCAGGTGCCCCTGGTCTTCTGGCCATGAGCACAAGGGGGCTTGGCACAAGGATGTCATTACATTCCTTTTTCACAGGAATGCTCAGTCCCAACGGGCCCTGGCTCCAAACCATTTCTCTCCTCTGCTTCTTCAGTGTGGAGCTTTCCCTTCCTTTCCTTCAGCCATGGCCTCTGCTGTGGAGGAGGCTCACCTTACCTGTAGCACCGTTGCAGGTACCGCTCCATCATGGACATGGTGAAATCCTGGCACCAGGAGAAGCAGCACTACTCCTTCCCTCACCCCCATGAGTGCAACCCCCGCTGCCCCTCCAAATGCAGCGGCTCTGTCTGCAGCCACTACACGCAGGTGAGCACTGCAGCCCCCTGGGATCCAGCTGCAAAGGGGGTCCTTGTGCAGCTCACAGCCCCTTCTCCCAGCAGCAGCTGGGATCCAGGATCAAATCCTGGCAGCTGCCAGCTTCCGATCAGGCAGCAGTCCTGGCAGTTGGCAGTGTGTCTGCTGGAGGTATGCAGGTGATGCCATCCCACCGTGGGCCATTCCAGCTTTTGGGCTGTTGCAGGAAGGTCCCAGGGGCTCATAACACACTGAGGAGCAACTGGGACCTTCTGGCCAGTTGACAAGGAGGTTTCCATTGTTTTAAAAGCTTTCCTCCCTCCTTTGGCCTTTTTCTCCTCACTGTACCTCTGGCAACTTAAAAGCGGTGAAGAGAAAAAAAACATCTTCTTCGTACTTTTGCTGAGCATGAATCCTCTTCTGTGTGATGGAACAGCTTTGTAGCACCCAGCTGTGTCCTGCTCCCTGGGAATGTAGCCCCTTCATCCCCTGGCACATCCCCAGACAGCCTGGCCAGCACAAGGTGGAAAATTCCTCTGTTTCTCTGTCTGATGTGCTCACCCCTAATTACCTCCTCTTCATGGCTCCAGCCTTTACTGGAGCATCTGCATCCCCATGTGGCTTATCCATGCAGATGCTCAGGGATGCTCTGGATTGCAGAAGGGCAGTATACAATTTTTATGGAAGAAATTCAACCTGTAGAGCTTTTAGGAAGAGCTTTTTTCTTTGCTTGATGTCCCTGAGTGCAGAGTAAGCTGCTGGCCATGATTCAGGGTGAGGTTTAGGAGCTAATTTGGGTAAATTGGAGCAGTGACCAAGACTCTGCTGCTCATGGATGTGGGCTTGGCAAGGCAATCCCTTGCAGGGCAGTGCAGGCTGCAGGCAGGAGAGGGAGAGCAAAAAGTCACCCTCTGGTAAAAAAGCACCGCCTGTGATGTGCCAGCATCCAGCCAAGGAGATTGGGGCAGTTGGGATGCGATTCCCTGGTGGGATATAAGCTATGGGATGTCTGGGTGGATGGACACCAACAGTGTCTGTTCTCTGTCCCGGCACAGATGGTGTGGGCAACCTCCAGCCGCCTGGGCTGTGCCCTGGGCACCTGTGCCAATGTGCGGGTGTGGGGCAGCATGTGGCGCCACGCCATCCTCCTCGTCTGCAACTATGCCATCAAGTAAGTGACTGGGGGAGAGCTCCCCCATGCCATCCTCCCTCCCCACGCCAGTGTCAGCAGTGAGCTGATGATGCTCAGAGGTGATGCACTCCTCTCTTTTTAGGGGCAACTGGCTGGGAGAAGCACCCTACAAGGTGGGGCGGCCGTGCTCAGCCTGCCCCCCCACCTACGGCGGGGGCTGCTCCAACAACATGTGCTTCACCGGAGTCAAATCCAACCAAGTCAGCTGGTTCTAGGGCTGCGGCCTCAGGAGGAGCCCTGGGAATGGAGATGGGGTGAACAAGAATTATTTATAACACTGACCCCCCTGGCAGCCTGGCTGTCCTATCTGCTTCATCCCTAGCGCCGCGTAGGAAACTGCTTTTCTAACACACCTCTCCAGCAGTGTTGTCTGGCTGCTTCCCACTTTGGAGGAACTAGGGACAGTTCAGGTCCCTATTTTCTGAAATAGGGATGTTTTAGGGGTGCACAGAGGGCATGGGGCTGGCTGGCATGGTCCCTGTTCTGCAGACTTGGGGGGCTTTCCCCACTGCCCCCCCTGGTGCTAAGGCAGAGGCTGGTGTAAGTGAATACCAACATGTTCCCCTCGTGGTGAGCAGCTGGAGAAGTGGGGAGCCCCAAGCGTGCTCCTGCTTCACGGCAGCCCCTCTGACCATGGGGCCCCCAGCTCTGAGCCCCTCAATAAAGTAGCCTGGAGACCCCCATGCTTGTGTTGGTCCTCCCTCACTCGCAGTCTGGAGCCTTGGGGTAACAGCAAGCCAGTGCCTTTGCTCTGGTTTTGGGGATAAGCAGCAAAGGGGTGCAGAATCCCTTGGTGGGGCCACGGGCTATGGGCACAGGAGATGCCTGGGCGCTTTGCTCCATCGTGTGGGAGAAGCCAGCACTGCTGGGACACAGGGTGATGATGATGACGCTGAAAGGCCACAAACTCCCTGTCCCATCCCGGTTGTCCCACACAATCCCACTGCTCCACCTCACCCTCAGTGCCACTGAGCACCCCATTATCCACATCCTTCCCTCTCTAGGACCTCTCAGCACTCAGCAAACTCACAGTTTCCTGAATTCCAAGACCTTGGATTTGAGCATCCAGCTGTGGATCCTTGTGCTGCAGCCCTCAGCATCCATCAGCACTCTCCCCACTGCATGCTCTCTTGAGATGTGCTTTTCCATTAAGAGGAGCAGATATCCCTAATTTTGCCCCCTTAGGGCTGCAGGGCTTCAATAGCTGAGGTGCTGGGGGGAATCCTGAGACTGGCCAAGACCCCTCTGTGCCTCTTCCTGAGATGTACAGGAGAAGGCTCTGTGCTAATGGACAATCCCTTTTTCAGCTCCAGCTCGGGATTCCCCACATATTTGGGGTCCTCTCAGCAACAGCTCTTGCACATGGCCCTGCTGGCCTGAGCACAGCCCCTGGCAGCCCAGACTGCTCCTGTCATGGAGCCCTCAGCGGCACAGGGGCTGCCACAGCCTCATGGGGAGGTTGGGGAGCCCCTCTGCAAATCTGCCCCCATGAGGTCCTGGGTGCTGCGGTCCCAGAGAGAGCCTAGATGTCCATAAGTGGCTGTGGCACCTTGTGAGTACCCCAAATTTGGGGGGCAGAGAGAGACAGGAGCTGCAAGCAGCCTATGCCTGGTCCTGTGCTCAGGGTATCACGCTGCATCCCACCACAGCATCCCCGCAGCTCCCCATCCCCGAGCAACCCCTCTGGTTTGGCACCAGGCAGACAAGCCCGGACTCATGGCCGAGGCATTTTGTCCCTTGCGCCTCAGCCAGGCTCTGCTCTGCCTTTCCAGTCCCCACACTTGTCCCACGGCCCCTGGCCCCCCACGCTGCACTTGCCCTTCTCTGTACACAGGCTCAGACCCGGTTTTCCCACCTTGGGCAAGCGATGGCACAAAACCCGGCAGCACCGATCCGGCTGCCCCGACTCCCCGTGGCCACGGGTGAACCCCAGCCCGGCGGCTGCCCCGGCCTTGACACCATCTGGAAGCGGGAGCCCCAAAACAGTCCAGTAAAAGCTGTGTTTGAGTTTCTAGCTTGGCAGCAGTTACTATAGCTACAGCAACGGCACCTTGCAGATTGGTTTCCATAAGAGCTTGGTTACTATTTAACATCTCCACCCACATTAGCCCTGATTAAGCGAATCAATAAGATAACAGGAGAGGCAGGTTTCCTCGCCCTGCCTCTCCGAGCTCCCTCCTGCCTTCACCTAGTTCCTTAGTGAGAGACATTTTTTTATTTATTTATTTAGATTTCTTTTTTATTCCTCTACTTCCTCTGGTTTTTGCCCCAAGTCCCCATAGCAGTAGCCGGCGAGACATGGTCAATGTAAGCACCCAGCTAAGCGCTAAGATGGAGGCTCCATATGGTGAGTACAGCGTTCCCATCGCCCGCGCTGCCGGCCCGGCGTCGCTCACGGGAAGCGGGGCTGGGAGCGGGCAGCAGCCCCCAGCCCCACGCCCCAGCCCCGCCGCGCTGCCCCGCTGGCTCAGGCATCTGCAAAGGCTGGAGATGGAGGCAGGAGAAGGGTTCTGGTTGATTTTGATATGATGTAAATCCATCTGTACGCGTGTTTTCTCTCTGTCGCTCTGCTTGACCCAAAGAGGAAGGCACGTGGCCGAGGGAGCAGAGCAGCCCCACGTGCTGGCAGAGGGGCACAGGCTGCCGGGCTCGCAGCAGAAGTGGCAGCAGCTCAGAGGAGGTGACACGCTGCTCTAGGACATGCAGCCAGCCCTGATGCACAGGCTGCAGGTGGCCCATGGCACACCTGGGCTGCGTGAGTGGGCGCAGCGGGCGCCTGCCAGCTCCGAGCTCCCGCCGAGGGCCGGTGTTGCAGCTGGGCAGGTTTCCCAGCAGGGAGTGTAGTGCCTGGACAAATGGCAGCCTCCAGCCTCTGCAGGGCAGAGCATCAGGTGGCACAATGCTGCCTGAATCCTGGGCCACAGTGAGATGCTCACCAGGCCTGTGTCCGTGCTCCTGGCATGGCACAGTGGGCACCAGCCCGGAGCAGCCCCGTGTTGTGCTCCTTGGCTGTGCCAGGTGCCAACTGCCAACAAATGCACATGGGCACCGGGGGACAGGTGCCCCTGCCAGGGCTAACATCAGCCCACTGTTCTCCTCAGGATGGGCCATCTGTGCCTGTGTTGCAGCATCCCCACACAGCTGGTTTTGTCCCATGTGTTCCCTGGGCATGGCCAGGGTGTGGAGTGAGGTGCCAGCAGCTGAGGTCTCACAAGGTTCTCCATCACATCCTTGTGGCTCTCCAGCACTTCCTTGTGGCTCTCAATCAGATCCTCATGGCTCTCCATCACTCTCAAGGGCTCTCCATCACTTCCCCTGGCTTTCCATCACACCCCATGGGGTTCTCCATCATACTACCTTGCCTTTCCTCTCTCTGTATTTCACATTCTGCTCCTCTTCTCTCTTACAAGCGTGCAGCCCCTGCCCAGCCCACCTTTCAAGCTATCATGTGTGCAGACCCAGATCCCAAGAGGGCTTGTGGGACTCCCTGGCCATGTCATCACACGTTGCTCATGGCCTCTCTTTGGGTGGTTGTTTCGCTTGATCCAGGCCTGCAGCCTCCCACAGGTGTCACCTTCAGCTCTAACTGACCCCTGTGGTGGCATCCACGCTGCCTTGTGCCTCCTTGCCTCAGCCCCCAGCACTCCAGTACTCTGCAGACCAGTTTATTGCAGGTCACATCACCCCATGGTGAGCCATGGCCGAATATGGGGCTTTATCAGCACTTCAGTGGGTCCATGGCCTATGGCAATGGAAATGTGTAGGAATTGTATAGGATCTGCTGGGCTGGAGCAGGCAGCTGTGATCAAGCAGTTATGGAACGTTGAGTTTTAGCCTGCTTTCATCAGATTGCTCACTTGTGCTCTGGAGGAGATCTGTTCACCCCTTCCTCTGAGCTGCAGAAGCCAGCAGCAGGAAAATGCCCCGAAAACTGTCTAGGTTTTGGTCTGTTTCGTGCAGGCTGTGTTTTTGTGTCCAGCTGGTGCTGCTTGGACAACCTGCAAGAAGCCACATGGTGAAGGACACGTGAGTGAGTGGAACAAAGGCTCGATGCTGCTGAGATGTGCAGAGGGTCAGATCCTGGAACTAGAATTGGCCCAGGAGTAGCCAGTGTTGAGCATCCTCCAGGCTGAAGCCCCTGCTGGTGATGGCTGGAGATGGCTCCTGACCCACCCAGCTCACAGGGTCTGACTTGCACCTCATTTGCAGAAGGGGAGGCTCAAGGGATGTTCCCATCAGCCTGGGAGACATGGTGGTGCAGGGTGGCTGGGTCTGGCTGTCCCCACATCCAGGGTGCCTGCATCCAGCTTTGCCCCAGGGTGCAAAGCCAGCCTCATTTCTGCAGTGAGCAACTGGCTTTGCCTGACAGATCCAACACACGGAGCCGAACATGCTCTTTAATCACTTAGGATGAAGTTATTCTGGCCACTTGCAGCTGGCTCTAATGTGGGCAGCCTCTTGCCAGCCCTGGCACATCAGCAACCTTAGCACAGGCAAGCAAACATTTCTGACAGTAATTTTCTCCCGATTCTTTAAAAATTATTTTATTAATTTAATATTTTTATTGATTATCTTTTTGAATTTTTCAGTCTGAGAGTCAGTAATGTGCTGAGCTTGGGCAAGTGCAAGCAGAGCTGGGTGCTGTTGGGTGCATGGGGAGGAATCGCTGCCCATCCCACCTGCGGCCGCTCTCCCCATCTGCTCCCGGGGCCGAACAAAAGCAGGCTCTGGCCAGCACCCGCTGCAAGCCTGGGGCCAGGCAAGGGGGAGAGAGAAATAACAAGAATAAAAAAGTGAGACAGGCCTCCTAGACTAAAGCGAGAGGAAACTCAGAGTGCTGGCAGAAGGAGGGGAGTCCTCATAAATAAAACGGGTGAAAAAGTTATCCAAATAGAGGTGAGGAAGGGCTGGTGGGATGGGGCACTGGGCAGTGCCTGGCTTCCCTGGCAGCTCTATGGGGCTGGGTTGGGGCTGTGCAGCAGAGTGGGCACAGCACCTGGGATGCACCATCCTGCAGGTGGCAAAGTGGTGGCCAAACCCTTCCCAGGGTCACTGGAAGTTTATTCCCTTGCAAAGCAATGAGGGAGCTCACACAGCAGTGGTGATTCTGAGCCATGCCCACAGTGATGCCCTTACAGCCAGCAGCTCTCAGCCCTCAGCAGGACAGGCCATGGAGCTGGCATGGCTGCGAGAGGCACACCAGAGTCCTGCAGAGGAGCCTTCAGCCTTGGAGGGGGTCACAGAGTTTTTTTCAGTTTCCTTTGATAGATGAAAAGATTTTTCTGATTTTCACTTCTCCCCATGTGTCTTAGGAGCTTCAGGATTTCAGCATCCATCTGAAGCCAGGGATAAATTCTAATGGGAAAGCTTGGCACTGGCATTCAGCCTCGGGACAGCGAGCAGGTCTGGCCCTCTCTTGGCAGTGGTGGCATCAGTAAGACTAGAGAGTGGGGCATCCCCCCACTGCAATCCTCCCCATCCATCCCTGCCCCAGACTGCCACCAGCATTTCCCCTAAACCATACCTTGGGAGCACTTATTTCCCTCCCATCAGACCTGTGCCTTGTGTGAAGCACTTGGAGGATGCCCTGCCAGGCAGTGACAAAGGTGGCCTGTCCCGAGCACCCTGTGTGAGTCCCAGGGGGAGAAGGGAGCGGTGCTGCCGCTCTGGAGAGAAGTGGAGTTGGAGATGCATCCAAAATCCTCACCAGCACCTGCTGAGGACAGGCTGTGAGCTGGAGAGGGCTCCACTGGTGCTAAATCCCTGCAGGAAGCTGCAAACAGGTGTGTGAGGAGGTAGAGGATGGAGAGGGGGCAAGGTGACCATCTCCTCCTGGGCAGTGAGGAGGAGATGAGCCCCTTGATCCACCTTTATACTCCTGATCAGACGTGGGCACAATTTGGGCAATTGGCCTCAATCCCAGTGCAGGCAGCATCACTCCTTCATGTTTTGGATCTTCTCAGAGCTGGGGATCCCCGGGGCCGGTGGTTACAGCAGGGAGCAGCGCATGATCAGGGCTGGCCCTGATCAGTAAAGCAGCTTTGGAAAACAGCTGAAAAATGCGAGACGTCATTGCTGCTCAGGAGCTCTGCTCAGATGCAGGGAATAGTTTCAACTGAGAAACATAAAAGGAGGCCGATTTTCTGAGTATTTTTAATTATCACTGCGAAATGCACAGATTTTTTTTACAGGTGTCCTCTAGATATGACCTGAAGTGAGCTTTTCCTCCTCAGCTGCTCATGTCAGCTGTTCTTTAATTCCTCTGTTTACTCCTTGTTCTCTGTGTCCATGCCCTGGCAGCCATCAGGGACTGATGGGTGTTAGGACACCTGGCACAGCCCCCTTCCTTGTCCCCACTCTGGCCATCCCTGCTGGCTGTTGGTGTGGCTGTAACAAGGTCAGCACTTTCCAGTGCCTGAGCAGGGTATTGGTGCAGCCAGGAATAATCACAGCTATTTGCTGGGATGCAGAAGGGACAATCACTGTGTTCACACCTTGGCCTGAACCTGAGAGCTGTTTGCTGGTGCTTGGTGAAGGTTTCCTTGGGGATGCTGCTCAGTGTCACAGGGTGTCTGCACTTACCCACAGGGCTGTGACTTCTCCTACCTCATTCCAGCCATTTATGGGGCCAGCAGCACACCCTCAACTTTGGCTTTGCTTGAAACACAATGGTATTTTTATAGGGGGAGTGAGCCCAGAGGCCTTCTGTCAGCAGGAAATGAGCTCCACCTCTGAAAGTTGAGCTGCAAAAGGCTCAGGAAGGCTTGAAGAGTGTCTGAGAGATGTTCTGAGCTTGGCAGGGCAGGTGTAGGTCTGGGAGTCATACTCTGTTAGTCATCTGCTGACATTTCTTAAATGGCATTAAAAAATATTTACCTAGCATGATTGCAAAGGGGTAGTGAGTGATGGTGGTCCCACAGACAGTGAGGGCTGGGTGAGTTTCTTTTACATACAGCAGTATTTGCAGCAGGATCAGGGCCAGCAGTGGGGGACAGGGCAGCACACAGGGCAGAGCCAAGGGGGTCAGGGGATGCCTGTAAGTATCTCTGCTGGCAGGCTTGGGGTTAGAACAGGACAAAGACTGCAAAAAAACATCCATGACTGTTTGTGTTCAAGCTCCTTCTCTGTTTGCTTTCCTCAAATATTCAAGCAAACAAGGCTCCTGGCAGAAATGTATGTGGAAATGGCAAATGTTGCAGAATTTTCACGGAAGGCAAATTTCAAGGTATCGTTTGTATGGTGAACCTGGGGCTGAGGGCTCTGCTCTCCTGTCCTGGGCAGAGGCACCAGGGCCTCTGAGCAAAGCTGGGTCCCAGAAGCAATTATGCCCAGGAACAGCTGCTGTCCAAGCTTCAGCCTGAGCATCAACAGAGATTACTCAGCAAATCCCTTCAGGAAATACAGATCTCAAAAAATAAAGGTAGGCTCATTGTAGGTGACCATGCACAGCCCATCTCCTCTGTCACGATGCTCTGGGAGCATCTTCTCCTGTGGACATGCAAGTTGGTTTGACAGCCTGATTTTCATCACAGCCCTAAAGACCTTAGACCTTGCTCATCCCACCCCAGACTTCCCAGGGCAGCACCTTCCCTGCAGCTTTGCCCATCCATCTGTCAGGGTGGGTGGCTCATCATCTGTCACCGAGCACAGGGAACCCAACCCCACCAATCAGTGGTGGGGACCAGCAGGCACCTTTCACCTGCCTCTGCACCAGAAACCTGTCCCAGCCATGGGTGTGTGCGAGATTTTATAGATGATAACCCCTGGGAAAGTGGGAAACACAAGGAGAGACTCACACTCCGCTTCCTGGCATGGCCCAACGCTCTGGTTAGGAGAGCCAATGTCAACAGATAGACCTGAAGGAAGGAGCAAAGCCAAATACATGGGCACTTCTTAGAACAAGAGCTGTAAAACCTGCACAAACCTGAACAAGTGCCACAACACGGGTTTATACAGTCAGAATCAACAGTTGAGCCCACTCAACATGTTTGCCGACACACAAACGACAGCCACTGGGCCAGGTTTATGGCCCAATGCCCTTCATGGAGGCAGAGCCTGGCTCCTCCTGCCCCACTCAGCCACTTTTCTCCCCCTCTGCTCCCAAGGGATGCTGATCATTTTGTCCCACAGTCCCCAGAGCCTTGATACCCCATGATAAGAGGCTGCTGCTGCTCCTCTGCAGCATTCCAGCCTGCCCTGGCTGCCTGTATCCCACCCAGCAGCTGGGATGGCAGCATCCACCCCACCACCCTGCTGGAAAGCAGAGCTCAGCATGGGAAGAGGATTCACAGGTGCTAACACCACCCAAGGAAATCTTGTCACAGGCTGTGAGGCTGGGCATGGTGTCAGGTTAATGGACAGGGCAGCACCAGGGGGCTCAGCAGAAGGAGTAAAGTAACAACTGTTCCATGGAAAAAGGCCCTGCCTGTGCTGCAGGTCCCCAGCCAGCTGAGTGGCCTCTCACCTGCAGTCACTGCAGCTCAAGCAGGTCCTGTGCCAGGGACAGGCACACTCAGGTGGAGGTGGCCCAGCAGGGAAGAGTGGACAAAGCACTGATGGACACCTGAGAGAACCAGCTCATGCAGAGTCTTTTGTCGTCAGGGTAAAGGCAGCAACAGGAAATGAAGAGTGGAATAAGAAGGCAGGAGGGGCAAGGGGACAAACAGCCAGGCTTCAGATCCACAGCCCTGGCTGCTCCCCTGCCGAGTGTCTGGGACTAAATGGTGGTGGGACAGAGGTGGTGGAAGCAGAGCCGGGTGCTGCCTGTGGCTCATCCATGGGTGTGTGCCTGGAGACTGCCATCGTCTGGGAGAAATGTCTGTTGACTTGGGTGTGTTTCCCTGTTACAGCCACTAAAACCTGTGTGGCAACACAGGGGTGCAGGGAGGTGTCACAGGGTTACACACAGTTCAGTCCCAGCCCTGCCCTTGATGCTGCTCCCTGCTCCACGTGGGAATGTTGGGCATCAGACCCCATTGCCAGCACACCCCGTCCCTGGGCACAGAGCTGAGGGACAGAGCTGCTGGTCACTCCCCATTCCTGACTTACCAGGAGCATTCTGGAACTTTCCTACTGTGGACACTCCAAATTAACTCAAATGTACCTCAGGCAGCCCTGAGTGGAAGCTGAAGCTTGTGGAGACAGGACGGGAATTGTTTAGGAATGCTTTTGTTCCATTAGACTTGAGCCTTTGAGGTGATGCTTGGGGTCTGATGTCTTGAGGGCAGGATTGAGCTCTCTTCTCCTTGGCACAGCAAAAGCAGACGTGGGCTTGGAAGGAAGAAAGACATTCAAGGAGGAAGGAAAATGCAGGAAAATGGGTGTTTCATATGGGTTTATCCCTGAGTTGTTTTTTCTGGACAGAGAGGCTGATGAAACCTGGCACCAGTCAGGTCATGGCTATGCAGCCCAAGGCTGCATTCAGAGGTGCCCAGGTCTCCCTTGCAGCAATTCAGTCACTCAGTGCCTGTGAAACCCCAGTGAAGTGCCACTCTGTTCCCTCACCCAGTTTTCCTCCTCCATTATAAACAGGGCCACACATGCCAGGACACACTTCCTGCAGAGGAGAAAACTGGGTGCTCAGCAGCCTCCACACTTCCCTCTGGACCAAGCCATCCTTCATGTTGTGATATTAATTGGGAAGGGAGACCAAGGTTGTTACTCAAGGATATGGTGTTCTGGCTGTTTATACAGAAACACTTTAAAGGAAAAGCAGTCAGCCTCTCCCTGAGGAGCCAGCCCCACTCCCGCTGTTAGACACACCCAGGCACATTTTCTGGATCAACCTCCAGAGCTGCATGTATGGCCAGGTATTCCCTGCCCTAAAGAAACCCAGTGTCAGGCCAGAGACCAGGGTGAGAGACCTCAGAAAGGTGGCCCAGAAAGCAGCGGGCATTGCTGCACTCACTGGCAGCGGGACACAGACCCAGAGCCACCTTATAATTTTGCTCCGGGTAGTGGCCAGAACCCTTTAAAACCTGCAGCACAAACTCCTGCTCCCCATCAAATCTCATTGTGACCAGCATTAAGGGATTAGCCTGTCCCTGCCTCTGCGCCACAACCAGCTCCTGGGCATGGCTCGTGCCCCGCTGCCCGTGGGGGGCTTGCTGGCTGCACAGCCCCATCCAGGGAAGAGACTTCCCTAGCTCTGCCCACGGAGCTGAGCGCCCCTGGAAGATGAATGGCAGCAGATACGACCTGTTCCAGGACACACCAGGTACCCCCCTGCTCCCCCAGCACTCGCAGCAGGGAGAGAAGCAGCTGCATAACCAGCGCTGCAGAGCTCATGTGAATGAAGGGCATTGACAGGGTCTCCAGTGGGGATCTGGAGCTGCCAAAATATGCTCTTTCCTACTGGCATTGCTGGACCCCTTCCAATGGGACCCTCATGTCTCTGGTTTCCGTTCTGCTTTGTGCAGGGTGAACATGCCAGGTTTGTGGGTGGTGATGGCTCATGTCCCCAGGCTGGATCTGGGGCTCAAGAGGGAGTGCATGGTGGCATGGTGGGTGCTGTGACTCCTGGGGAAAGAGGTGGCAGAGTCAGGCTGGCATCCCTTGGACACCCTGGTGGTTGTCTGTGCTGTTTGGGAGATGATTCAGTCATTCTCAGCCCAGTTCCCCGTGCTGGGCATTACTGCCCTGGGCTGCAGCCTCAGCAGGCCTGGGGACAGATGCTGCCCCTTGCAGCACAGCCTCTGCTGCTGAGCCAGATCTGCAGAGGGACTTCCCAGTCCTCATAATGAAAGCTTAGAAGCAACTAAGAGAAAACACTTCCAGTGCAAACTTCACTGGTTGCACGGAATCCTTACCAGAAAGCTTTTTAGGGTTCCCCTCTGTGGTCCCCTCCAGGCAGCTCTGTGCCCAGCCCCTCGGGCCCAGTACCCACTGGGAGTTCGGTGTGGAGGCCAGGAGGGTGGGTGGGCTGAGGATGCACCAAGCATGCCCAAGTTCCTGCAGACCACTGCCAGGACCCTGAGGCACTTGGACATGTTTGGTGCTTCCTGAGCCCTGGACCCCTGTGCCTCACAGAGCCTCATTCTCAGCACCCCAACAGCCTCCATCCCACTCCAGGGCTCAGCAAAAATTGTGGTGCTCCTCTTGCTTGAGCAACTCCTCCCAAGCAGGGCTTGTGCTGGCAGTGGGGTTCGTGCCTCCTGGGGTAGCTTGCACCTCCAGTCACCATCCCACGGGAAGAGCTCCCCATGCCAGTGGGCAGTCACATGCTGGGGGCTGCTCCCAGCAGTACCTGTGCCCTTTATCAGCTGGTAATTGATTTAAGAAAGTTCATGGCTTCAGCGTCCCATGATACATTTGCTGGAAGTGGTTCATTTCCTCAAATGATGTAGTTTATGGTCATAATATATTTTAATTTCTTTATGATACAACAGGCCAATGGCACCGGGACTTGCAGGAATGCAAAGGGACAAACAACAGTGTTATCCAGTGCTGGAGACCTAGGTTGAATACTCTCAGGCTGATTAGCAGTTTGCCATGTTTTTTAGCTGGGAGCCAAGCAGCTGGGCCTGCAGTGTCCTAGCCATGCGTTTCTGGAACTGTAGGGATGTGTGATGCCCTGCCCTTGCTGTCCCCCGTGCAACAAACCTTGCATATAGAAGGCTCTCGTGTTCCCATACCTTGCTTTCTGCTGTGTTTTTTGTTTCTCTGGCAGTGGATGGGAGGGTTGTGTCACACAGGAGGGTGTGTGGTGGGCGTGCAGCTGCTGTGGACATGGAGCTCCCGAGTGTTGTCTGGTTCTCACTCACCCCTTGCTGTGCTCTGGTGATTGAGGACACTGGGGACAAGACAGGCTGTTCAGGCACTCCATACACTCCTGCAGAGAAAAAGCATTTTGCACTAACTTGTTTCCTTTTGTCTATAGGAATCAGAACCTCTTAAATTTTCACTTACCACCCCTTTATGTTTTCTTTTTTCCCATGCCCAGCCTACCTTTTCCAATTCAGAGCTGCCAGTGCTCCCACCTGCGGCAGCCTCCCTCCTTCCTCGTGCTGCCTCCCGTGAGGCACACATGGCCCTGTCCTGAGATGTTCCCCCAAGTTCAGCTCCCCAGCTGGGCCTGACTTTGCCAGCCAGCCTGGGGCAGGAGGAGGGCAGCTGGAGCTGTTGGGTCCAAGAAGATGCTTCTTGACCTTGAGGTGCTCTCGAATTGCCCTCCTCCAGGGCCATGGACTCAAAGTGTCTCCTGACACCCCTGCCCTGTGCAGCTCTCCCTCCACCCCAGCAGCATTGCAGTCTTTTGCCTTAATTTTGAGGGAAGGCTGATCCTGAGAGCCCCAGCAGCCACTGGAGGTCACTTCCAGGTGTGGCTTGCTGATGCACCTACCTTTGCAAAAAAATATTAAAAAAAAAAAAAAAAGGTAAAACTTGATGGGTAACCACTGTTGATTTTGGCTGTTCTTTTTCTTCACCTATTGCTTCACAGCTGGAACGATTCAGGGGCTGTTTCATGTGTGTATAATGAATGTATAAAGTCAATGAAACGCAAAAGCCCTGCAAACAGGTGGCGGGGCCAAAGAGAGAGACTCCCTTGCCTGCCAGACTGAGCTCAGTAGGGATCCTTTTCCTGGGAAGCTTCAGGATTGCTTCAGGCCCAAAGGAATCACATCCACCTGCTACACAAGTTCTCCCCAGGTCCAGAGCAGGCTGCTGAGATCCCTGCCACACTAAATGTGTGAGCTGGCGAGGCATGGAGAGCAGTAGGTGTTTGTTGCTGGCATCAAACCCTCTCTCCAGTGCTGCTGCTTCCCTGAGGCTCCTGCTCCCCCATTTAAATGGGGCTTAAACCACTGTATTTCAGCCAAGCTTCTGCCAGTGCAGTCAGTGAACCTGGAACAGCACATGGCAAAGTCAGAGCTTTTCTGGACTTCCTCCCAAGTAGGCAGGAGAGTGTTTATCAGGAAGGTGTCTGGGTCTCTGCTGGGTTGGGGTTTGGATGGAGTGCAGTGCTCGTGGTGTAGGGTTTTAAGGGGGCAAGTGGGATCAGTGGTGGGAGCTGTAGCTTGGGCCAAGTTGCAGCCTGTGGTTTAATGGAAGAAGATGAATCTATTCCTCTTCCTCTCTTGGTCCCAGGCTCATTGTGTGATTTTACATGAAAACAGAGCAGATAGATTTCCAGGGTCACAACTGCCAAACTGCAGGCCCCAGAACCAGCTGCTGCATTTGGAGGCTGCAGTGCAGGCAGTGATGGCAAATACACATCAGCAAATGCCCTGGCATTTTCAAGAACAGCCACCCTTCTGGGAACAGCTCAAATTTACTGTCCTTGCATAATAACAGCTCCCAAGAGAAATAATAATTACTTCCTCAAGAGTTCAGAGCCCTTGTTAGGCGGGATAATAAACCCCTCTTTGGTCCTGGGATGAAAGGCAAGCCCAGTGTTATCACCAGAGCAGTATATGCTGAAATAGTCTGTCTGTCCCCATGTCTGCAGTTCTTTCCCTACCACTTTTGCAGAGCAGCTACTTATTTTAGCTCAAATAATTGCCTCCAGGCCAAACATCATCCCAGCTTTGGCTGAAATGCACGTGTTGCTTTTGGAGAGGAGTTCAGGCAGTGTTATACCTTCTTTAAAGTAACTCTTCCCCATGCCCCAAAACTGCCTCGATTCTCCACATGGGGATTTTGTGGTCTGGGGACCAGGACAATATTGGTTGGTTTGATTACTTTTTGACAACTTTGGTTAGAAACAGCATAAGGTTGCAATGAAGCTGCCTCTGTCACCCTGAGCTGTGCTGGGGAGCCTGGGGTACCCCCACATGTCACATGCTTATCAGTGACAGCGTGCCTGGGGTCTGCTCAGGGATTGCCTGTCCTGGGCATCACCCCCAGCTCCAAACAGCAAATCTGCCCCAACCTCAGCAACAGGAGCTTCAGCCCTGGGGAAAGTAAATCACCAAGAGTGATTGCTGTTGAATGGGATGATAAAATTGATTGCATCTTCCCCAGGCAAGGTGCAGCACATGGCTGTGGTCTTCTGCCTCTTGTTGCCGGATCTTTCTGATCCACCTTCCTGGATGGAGCTGGTGGATCACTCTGGTTCACCTCCACAAAGTGTTTTGCTGGGGCAGGGATGTGCTGTGTGCTGCTGGCAAAGGGCAAATAGACCCTAAACAACCTCTGCTGAATCATCTGTTTTCCTGGAGGCTTCTCACAGCTTCTGGGGACATTCTGGGGAGGGACACGGGAGCAGACCCCCATCTGTGTGTCTGTCATATGACTGCCCCCTGAGCTGGGGGCTTGTGCAGCTGCACTGACCTGCAGCCCCCCAGCCCCAACAAATTCCTTGGAGCTTCTTATTAACACACTGACAACTCTGCTCTGCAGTCACGGCACGCTGAGGTAGAAGGCAGGAGGGTTTGACAGTATGGCCTAAATACCCCTGTTTACAAAAAGTCTGACAAAACCCAAGCCCTTGGCTTTATCTTTCCCATTTGGAAATAGTCACCGAGCAAATATACTCAAGGCATGAAAAGAGGGGGGTTTATATTGACTTTAGGAAAAGCTGTTCTTTAAAAACAGGAAAAAAGCTCATCCTCGAGCTGTGCAGACTGGCTGCGAGACCCAAAAGTCCTGTGTGGGGACTTAAAGCACGCCTGCTAATCTGTAGCAGTTCTGTGTGAGCAAGTCATGCAGTAAACTGCTCTCTGTTAATTTTTTAATGCAGAATAAACAGGTCAAGAAATGATTAGCATGAGAATAAGTTGAGCTTAATTGGGAGAATCAGAAAAGATGAGAGGGAAGAGGCAAATTGGAGTTATCAGTTAACCATACGGAGTGGTTCTGCCTCCACAAGCTCATGTTCTCTCTTGTTTTTCATTCCCTCTGAAGCTGCTTTTTTTTTTCCCCTTCCCTTATTTAAATGATGAGCCAGAAGTGCTGGTACAAGCACAATGGAAGCCCTTGTTTCTCCTTCTCATTTTCTATCTGCAATAGCTGGCCAAATGAATTGCAGGTGATAAGGCTCCTACCTGGTTATTCCCGAGGTTCTTCCCAGAAAGGAAGCTGCTGACATTAAGTGCAAAATCCGCTTTGTGCAAGTACCAGTGCTGTGCTCCAGTGCAAAATTTTTGGCATGATCCTGGGAGATCCAAGGATTGAGCAGACACATCCGTGGGCAAGGGGAAGAGCAGTCCTCGGGACTGCTTGAAGTGGAGTTTGGTCAGTGGTCGGAGATCTATATTCTCAGATAGGCAGGACTTTGTCCACAAACTGGAATTTGAAATTTCAAAGGGGAAAAAAAAAAGCCAGAAGGGACCTTTGCATGTGTGGAGATGACTGTGCTGGTGACGTTCCCCTGGGACTTTTGTTCTTTGTCTTGTAACTGGGCTTCCTGCTTCCCCACAGCTCTCTTGTGAAACGGCGATGGGCTGAGCAGGGCCCTGATCATGTTCAGGGCTTTGCTGCTCTGCAGAGGTTTCAGACCTGAGCCCATCTCTGCTTTGTGTGCATGTGGAAAAAAAAAAATAGCCATGTGAAATATTCCAGCCCTACAGTGGCCCTGGAGCTGCGAGTGACACGGGAGAAGAGATGTGGAGTCAAGGGCTGCCAGAGCCAGCGATGGCATTGGTGGTGAAAGCTGAGGCTGGTCCTGCTGGCTCTGGGCACTGGCTTTTCTGCTGGGCATTTCTTAAGCATGCAGAGCTGTGAGAGAGAAAAACAAAGACCAAGAGGGCCCCTGGTCATGGTCCATGCTCAAAAAGTCTGCAGGCGAACCCCAGACTGTGGGGCCTGGTCAATCCACCGGTAGGCAGGGCTGTGTCCTGCATCAGTCAGGAGAGATGGGCCAGCAGGAACTGCAGGGGCATAACAAACACAGGGGCATCAAAAAGACAGGGCCAGGCTCTTCACAGGGTACATGGCTGGAGATCAAGGGGTATAAAAACTGGAGAGAGGTTCAGCCCGTGTCTAACCATGAGGACAGTCAAGCACCTGCTGGCTAGAGGGGCTGCTCTTCATCCTTGGAGGTGTTCAAGACCCAGCTAGATAAAGCTGCAAGCAAACCATGCTGCTCTCACAGCTGGCCCTGCTTCCAGCAGGAGCCTGCAGCAGAGACTCTGAGCGCCTTTCCCACATCAGTTATCCTCTGATCTTCCAGCACCCTATTCAAGAAGCAACAGCAAGGAGCCCCTTTAGAGGAGCTGCTCACCTGCTTGACATGCAGAGCTAGCAAGCACTGTAGGTGATGGCATCCTTACCAAAAATGCTCTATTAAATACTCTGTTCCTGATCCTCACCTATTGAGAAGCACAGATCTTATTTTCAGGTAATCCCCTTTAGGTTTGCATTCATTTGCCAGATGGGGATATATAGATAAGGCAGAAATAGTGTCATGATGTGCCAGTGTGGGAAGGGATTTACTGCTCAACAGATACAAATTAAATAATTACTTGGCACAGAACAAGTCATGACCCAGAGCTGTAATGGTCTCCTTTGCAGCCATGTCCTGACATAGGAAATGGTGGGTGGAGGGTACACAAAACGGAGACAGGAGAGAGGAGCGGATCTGGGACCTGAACTTCCCCAGAGCACCTGGTCTGGGAACAGCCTTCTCCTGTCACAGGGCGTCTTCCAGCTATGAGTTGTCTTTCCGTGGAATAAAAATGACAAAACATCTTCTGTAGCCAGAAGTGTTTGAAACAGCCCCACAAGCAGCTGTTGACTCAAACATCTCCCACTTAAAACAGCTACCGGGCTGTGGGGTCCTGCTGGCCAGTACAAGCCATGGCCACATTGACAAGCTGTCCCAAAACTCACCGCACAAGGATGCCAGGGGGAGACAAGAACACCACACAAGGATGCCAGGCAGAGGATACCAGGGGAGACATCATCTCCAGCAGCAGCCTGTGCCCAGGGAGCAGCCAACACGTTTCCATCAGAGCCCATCTCCAGGGCAAAGGAAGTGCGTGGTGTCCTTGGCTGGTCTGGCCCTCGACCTCCACACCGACATGAGGGATTTGGGAGGGGGCACTGGTGACCCACAGAGGACACTGGCAGTGAGAAAACAACAGTCAACACAACCCTGGGCGGAAAACACCAAGTCCCACTGACAGCCCCAGCCTCGTGAGCCACCTAATGCTCTCCAAACTTCCCTACTCCTTATCTGCCGCTCTCCCGCACACGCTGCCCCTCTGATTTCTATTCCTGGCCCTTTTAATCCTTCCTGCTTGGGAAGCAAATGGCCTTTGCAGCCTCCTTGCTCAGCAGGCTATTGAAGCAAAAGGTTTGTTTTGCTGAGCAGAGCAGAACGGGCCCTGCTTTTACGATATTTTACCAGACGCTGTGGCAAATCCTGCACATATTTGACCTGGTGTCTGTAGCATTTATCTAATCAAAGGGATCACCGTGGCCTGGCCGGGATTGGGACGGAGGTCCCTGGGATGGGGTTATGGAGGGGGCTACGCTCTACTCTTGCATCTCCATCCCAGTCTGCACATCATAAAACCAATTTTTGGCAAGGAATGTATCTCCCTAAAGGAAGAGCCATCAGCACATGAGCTCTGGCCTATCCCTCAGGAGGACTGACTAAATGACTGTTTTCCCTGCAGCAAAGGGTTATTTATCACCATTCCCAGGTGAAAAAGCAGGGTTCTCCTCTGGGCTCAGATTCACTCCTGCAGACCTGTAGCCTCAGGGTAGAAACATTGTTTAGAAGTGCTATGTAGGTCATGGTTTTGGGAGGCAGAAGGCTGCTTGAACAATTCTGTGTGCTCCTAAAATGTGAACAGCAAATCATCACTAGCACAACTGCCCAAAGGCATGTACTGGTGTGGAGCCAGAGACTTTGGTGTCATGTTGTGGCAGTGATGCCACCCGGGCCAGGGCAGCTTGTGGTGCCAATGGGGCTGGGGCTGCACTGGGGTGCCTGGGAAGAGCAAACACAAGGCACTGGGAGCCCAGACCAGCAGCATGTGGACTCAGTTGATGCTGGTTGCGAAACCATGGGGCTGTTTTCAATGCAGAGTGAACTGATACCAAATCATTAATTGCTGGTTTTCTTGTGCCATGCGGCCAGTGCCGTTCAGAGTTTGATTAAATTCCCACTCAATCATCTCGCAATTGCACTGAAAAGTCTCAGTTCTGGCTGGAGGAGTGATGTGCCATGGGGCAGCCGGGGAGGAAAGCACAGACATCTCTGGCCCCCACTGCTCAGCACCAGCAGGGTCAGACCCAAGGTCTGGGTGAGGCACAGAAGCACTGCTGGTGCTGACAGCAGACAGTGCACCTGCAGAAGGAAAACTCCTGCTGCTCTGTTGGAACATGTCCATGAAACTTTTATGACGTATCAGCCAAAAGCCAAGGCTGGGGGGTGTCTGGCATAAAGTGATTTCAGCTGTGGGACAGGAGCCACCCTTGCAATTCCCAGGGTGTCTGTGCCACCCCTCGGCCCCGCTCACTGTTTGGGCACGGCTGCAGAATGAGATCTGTTTATAGGGCATCCAGTCCCTGTAAAACTTGGTTTATAGGGAAGTTAAAGGAGTCATACGTTTTAATTTACATAGCAACGTGTAATTTCCAGGCGGGAGCTGACCTTCTCTGACCGTGAGGGAGAGAAAAGGAGAAGGAGTGGAAGGGATGGAGGGAGCAAGAGAAGGGAAGAACAGGGGTGTAGGCAACCAGTAGTGAGAAGAGGAAGGCAATGACAGAAGTGAAGAAGAACCTTGTTCTCCTGGTAGGGTTTTTTCCACCTTAGGATTAATTAAGAGCAACACCAGCAGCTCATCATCAAGGTCAATAGCCTTTGGTGTCTGCTTCTGTGGTGCTGCCTGCACCCAGGAGCCAGGATCAGAAATGTCTTGAGATTCAATAATAAACAGTCAACAAGAATCACTGCTGCTCCACCAAAAAAAAAAAAAAAAAGCTTAGCAGTATTCGGCAATGGGTGAGATGATTAAAGATTAACCCCCTGCCTCCTGCCTCCACCCCTCTGGGAGTATAGGCCTTGAGGCTCAGCAAATCCTTTCAGAGAAATATCTGAATTAAAAGACAACAGGTAGGGGACGCAGTGAAGGCAGAGGGAGGCAGGAGGGCCAATAGCCTGGGGCAAGGGAATCGGTACAATCTGGCCCGTGTTTGCCGAGGATAATGCGCCTTTCCAAAGCCCTCATAGACATGGAGATGGCAGATTATAGCGCAGCGCTGGACCCGGCGTACACCACCCTGGAGTTTGAGAACATGCAGGTGCTGGCCATGGGCAATGGTAAGTCCCCTCTGTCTTCTCCCCTCTGCTGTGGTGGGATGAGCTGGGGGCTGCAGAAGTGCCCGGGGTGGCCACAAAAATGCTCCGAGGGAGGGCAGGGGTTTCAGATGGGGAGCTCTCAGCAGTTCACTGGAGGGTTTCTGCTTCTCCCGGGGAAAAATAGAGGGGGGAGAGCAGAGCTGTGTCTGGTACAGGTGGGATGGTGTCCTGCAGCCCAGAGCCCTTGGGAGCAGGCACACCCCAGGAGCTGGGGGGAATGAGAGGTCCCCACCAGACATTCAGTCCAGGGAATGGGGCTGGGGCTGAACATGGTGAGGGTCTCCCACACCCCAGCCAAAAGTTTCTGAGTGAAGTGCTGTTGATGGTTCACCAGATGGAAAACTGACCCTGTGTCTCCAGAGTCAAGAGCCAGTCCCACTCCAGCAGGAACTGGAGTTAGGTTTTCTTGGAGCAGAAGGCATTTAGCACCTGGTAAGGGTGAAAATCACTATGAGAAGTGATTTAGGCACTGCTGCTGTAGCTGCTGTGAGGCCACAGCCCTTCCCTGGTGCAGCACTGGGGTGTGGGCTGGCATGTCCTTTCCTGGCTCAGCCCTCAGTAGGAAGGACAAGGAGACCTTGAGAGGATAGACAAATGTTCCCATCCCTTCAGGAGGGTAGGATCACACCTAACCCTCCAGAATTCACAACACTGGCCCACCCATTTGGGGACCAAAGAATCTTGGTGATTAAATGCTCAGAGATAACAAGAGATTCCTCTCCAAGTCCCCCCTAAAGTCTCTCTAAATATGAGGTTAATGACTAAACAGAGCCACAGAAAGTGGCCCTCCAAGCCCTTTCCTCCCATGTGTTGTGTCACTGGGGCTGCTGGACACCCCTGTACCAGAAGGGCTTTGCTGGTGGTGTGGACTGTTCCATCACAGCCTGTGTGGGTCTTCCCTGGGTTATGGCTTTGCTCTGTCATGGATGTGACACTCTGGTGCCAAAGTGGCTCTGCTGTGCAATGACCCCCTGCCACTCTGGGTCCCAGCCCCTTCTCCACTCGTGGGGGCTGGTCCTACCCATTCAGGTGCCTTGGGGCCAAAAGTTGCCCCCTTTGGCTCTGCTGATCTCCATCTGGACACTCTGGGACAAGCCCAGGCCTTGCTCCCTCTCCATGCCCCTCTCCCATCCAGCAAGCATCTGCACGGGGGCTGGGATGTGCCTCCCCTCAGGGCTCCGTGGGGGCCAGGCTGATTTCCTGTGACAAGATCTGGTGTGCTGTGGTACTCCAGGGGTGGGTGAGGCAGCTGGGGCAGGCAGCACCAGCTCCTCTCCTCCTGGGCTCAGCTCCAGGCCAGGGGCAGGCCTTGCTTCCAGGGCTGTTTTGGCACTGCAGCAGTGTGTGTGCAGGACACACCTCCTGCAGGACCTCCACCTGCAGAACTTGTGCCTCTTTTTCTGGCCAAGGACCACATCAGAGCCCAGCCACTGCCCTGGGACAGCTCCAGCCCCGGGGCAGCTGCTCAGCAAGGACCAGGTTTGGCTCTCACAGGCAAAATGTGTGTTCAGACAGGCTCAGGGACCTCTTGAGCAGCTCCTGTCCTAACACAAGTCAGATTTTTTCTTTCCTCCATTTACCTTAACCCCCAACCACTTCATTGCAGCAGCCAGAGCCCACATTTTTGGCACACATTTGGCAAAATAAACTTAATTGGAAAATTATCCATTATGCAATATTTTCATCGTTGTTGACTATTAGACTGAGATGTTGCAATTTCTTTGATAAGAGTGGCAGTTTTTCCTGTTCTGTGTTCATCTGATTACTGCATGAAAGATTGCTAAAAAGGGATTTATCTGGGCTGTCACAGATACACCAGTAATGGGATTACAGGCAGATCAGCTGTTCCTCTCACATCTAAGTCCTATGTTTAGCTGAAACTGGGAATTTGACTTTCCTTCTGGAGTGACCTGCATCCAGCTGAGCCCTCAGGATCTGTATGGAGGAAAGATGTTTTTGGATGCAAGCTGCTCACAGGGACAAGAGACAGCCAGGATGGCCTTGGGAGAGCTCAGGGCTTTGGGAGTGGAGACAGGAGCTTTGCACTGGTACTGCTGTAGCTGTGTGACAGGGTGTGCCAGGCAAGGACACAGACAGGAAGCAAACTGACTCAGAAGGAAATACAGGAGGGACACGAGGAGCTGGAAAGACAGAAAGACAGGGAAATCAAAGTTGCTGCCAGAGGTAGGGAAGGCTCAAGAACTCCAGTGCTCGCTCACTGCTGGTTCTGTGCCAGTTACTCCTGCTGAGGGGTGGCATGAGCAGGATGGGCAGCACCTGCTGAAATACTCCCTTCTCTACAAAACAGAAGCTAAAAATGCAGTTCTGCCCCAGCCAGACTTACCTTGGCCTCCCCAGCACCCACAGCTGGGGAGCCCAGTGGCACCAGCCTTTCTGCTGGGTGCCAAGTGGGAGCAGTGGCCCTTTCAGGGTGAGCTTTAACTGAGTCCCTACCAAACCCAGAAATCAGAGGCCAATAGACTCAAGCATTAAAAATCCCAGCAGGTTTCTATGGCTTTGGAGACCCTGCGTATGATTTGTGACTGGCATTTCCACTGGCAGGGGGATGTGCCTGTGCTGATACAGAAAAATGGACAGGGGAGGGGACAATTAGATCAACTGAATTACGGGCTGATCCCTTCAGCCTTGAGGTTTGTTTGGCTTGCTGCAGGGGTTTAGTGTAGCCCTTGTATGGTTTTTAGCCTTTCAGATGTCCTTTCCTCCAGAGGCTGCTGCAATTCCTTATCCTCCAAAAAAAGCCCTGCAAATCCCAGTCACACTGGGTCTGTAAGGACCACAAGACAAATCAGTGTCCACTGTGATCCTACCAGACTCTGCAAGTTACCAAGCCTACAGCCTCCTCCATGCTGGAGTGCCACCTTTTCTTTCTTTAATCAGTCCTTCCTTGCATGGGTAGCCTTTGGCCACATGAGTTTTCCAGCTGAAGTCATTTGAGGTTGTTATTTACCTAAAGTCTTGTTTTCCCAAAGAAGGGCTGTGCAGGCTGGAGCTCCATGCCTGGAGAAAGGAATGGTCACCTCATCTGCTCAGGGCTGTCCTGGGCTCTTTCAGTGCTGTAACACAAACATCTCCCTAACAAATCAGCTGCTCACCCTGAGCTGTAATACCTCAGCTTTAACTCTGCAATAGCTTTTTCTCTGGCCACACTACTGCAGCCCAAAGTGTCGGCAAATCCCCGAGGAATTTTGGCTCTGCCCTGTGTCTCTTGCAAATGGGCTTCCACTTTATCTGAAGGCATTGCTGCAGCCAGGCCTTTGGGAAGAGGGCACCATGCAATACAGGAGGTTTTAGTGCACTCAAAATGCAGTTAAGCACTCAGAGCACCCACTTCTCCTCACACACCTAGCTGGGCCCTGCCACACAGCCAGGCTGCAGCTGCCTGGTTTCTCCAAAAATCTCTCACAGGCAGCTGGGTTAGGAAATGTTGGCTGTCTGTCTCACTGTCTTCTCCTTGCTGTGTCCTTCCCCAAGCAGACACGTCTCCGTCAGAAGCAGCCAACCTCAACACTTCCAGCAGCATCGGGGTGAGCGCGCTGTGCGCCATTTGTGGGGACCGTGCCACGGGGAAGCACTATGGGGCCTCCAGCTGCGACGGCTGCAAAGGCTTCTTCAGGAGGAGCGTCCGCAAGAACCACATGTACTCCTGCAGGTAGGGACAGGGGCACAGAGACCTGTGGTCCCACAGAACAGCCCCTCACAGCCCAGTGGCAAAGCCCTCAAAGTGCAGCAGCATGGCCTTTCATCCTCCCTGCATCCTCCTCTGCTTTTCCTGACCTCAGCCCTCACCTGGGAGGGGTCAGTGACCGCTCTGACTTTGGGACTGCCCTCCACTGATCACTGGGTAAAGACTCTGAGAGGTCTTGCCCCATACTTTAGGGGTCAAGCACATGTTCTTGCAAACAGGTATGGCCAACCATGGATGTGGCCAGCAAGCAGCAAGATGCCCAGGGAGAAGCCCTGTTTCAGGGACTCAGCACCTCACTACTCAGTGCTCTGAGGGCAGCACAAACCTTGCCCACTCCCTAGGGGCAATCCTTCTCCATCATGAGATGGAAGTGTGCCTGCCATCCAGCTAAAATGCTGTCACTGCCTGTTACATGATGCAAGAACACCTGAGGAGCACCATGAGGGGCAGCATAATGTGCACTCTTCTGAGGATGAGGCACTTGTGTTGCTCCTGAAGCTCATGCACTGCACCTTGTGCCATTGGTGGCAGCCCATGGCTCTCCTGTGCCATCAGCTTTGAGCAACCCACACGTAGAGAGTCACAGAGGAAAATGAATCCTCAGTTCACAGTGTCTAAATGCCATGGACTTATTGAGCCAGTTACTCCTGATGGCCTGACAGCCACTTGGAGAGCATGAAGAGCATCATGACTCTAAAATCTGAGTGATAGAAGGAAGCCTGAGGTTTATGAGTGCCTGTGAAGCACATCATGATTTGCACCCCAGGGTTATTTAAGCTGGCTGCCCAGGGAGCCCCCTCCCCACAACTCCATCAGAAAAGCCAAGGTGACCAGTTTTTGGAGCCTGAGGCTTTTATATGCACTACAGAAATATTTAAAAAGCTGCTTTCAGACATCCATTTGGGCATATCACGACTTGGGGGCTTTAAAAGGCACAGCAGAAGGAAGCCTTTCCAAAAGCTGCAGAATTGAGCATGGCTGGGAGCCCTTTTCCAGCTCTGTACTCTTTTGTCTTTACTCTGCAAGCTGGATCAATCTGCTGTAAATTAGAGCAAATTTGCAAGTGAAATTCATGCTGCAAGTGGCCACCGGCTCGTGAGTCACACACATGGGAGATCAGTGTTTTCCTCACCATGTGCAGAGGATTTGGTGACACAAGCTTGGAGGGAAGGAGCTGATTGCTTCCCAAGTCCTCTCTGAAGTGCAAGTGGCAGCAGAGCAGTTTGCACCCCAGTGATGCTGTCCAGAGGTCAGAGCCAACCTGTGAGAATCCCAGACACTGCCCTGGAGAGATGCAGGGACTTAAACTGACTTCTTAACCTCACAATTTGGCTACTACAACCTTCTACCTCTTGTTTAAATTTAGAATAAAGGCATTATTCCTCTCATCTGCTGGGATCAACAGCAGCTTCCAAGTGGGTTCTGACCCTCCTAGGTGACACTTTAAACCTCCTGGGGCTTGTTAGTCCACCATAGACATCCTAGTCCTAATGGTTACTGAGCAAGAGCAGCAGCCTGAGCTCCTGCATGTGACTCAGCTCCAGTCTGTCCTTATTGAACATCCAGAGGCAGAGGGAAGGGCTGAGATATTCAGTGCAAAAAAGGAACCACAGGCTAAAGCAAGAGTGGAAAAATCACAGACTGAGGCTCCTTTCTCAGGGTGAGCCTCTGGGAACCTGCTCTGAGCATGTCTTGGAGCTCAGGGCTCTGTCCTGTCCTGCCTTCAGGCGCAGTCTTGCTGCTCCTCACACCTTTCCTTTTTCCCAGGTTTAACAGGCAGTGTGTGGTAGACAAAGACAAAAGAAACCAGTGCCGGTATTGCAGGCTTAAGAAGTGCTTCCGAGCAGGAATGAAGAAGGAAGGTGAGTGTGGCTTTCCCCCAGCAGCAGTCACTCACGCTGGCTGCCTATGTTTGAGGAAGCCCCTGCAGCCCGAGGCTGGTCCCAGCCAGCTGCACACTTGCCCAGCCACCTTAGCCCTGTTTTCCCTCCACAGTGCTCTCCTGGGCACAGATCCTGACCCCCACCACAGGGGGATTTATGGAGAGTCCGTGCCTGTGTCTCAGAACTGCCCATGCTTGTGGACACAAATCACACCCAGGGTTCTTCAGCTCACTCTTGCCCACACTGACACACACACACCACCTGGGCTCCCACACAGCCAGTCCATTGGAGGGGGTTTGGGAATGCTTCTCCACATCACTGAGGAGCAGAAGCTTCAAAGAAGGCCTGGAAATTTGGAAACACTTTGGTAAAACTGCTCCAAGTGCTGTTGTCCCAGAGTGACCACAAAATCCACAGCTGGATGGGTGAGTCCAGCAAAGGTCCCATTGACATTTTGCACCTTTTTCTTCCTAATAGATATATAGGTTGTTGCTGACCCTCTGCAGGGAATTTAGTTTAGTTTCAGCAACAGCAGAAAGGATCCACAGCAAAGTGGAGCATTTTTGCTACTCAGTATGAAAAGAGTAGAGCTATCCCTGCATGGCCCATGGTCAACCCCCCAGCTTCCCTACCGTCCTGTCTCTGCAGCCCTTACAAATCCCCATGGCAGGATTCT
Organism: Lanius collurio; assembly: GCA_020086605.1. Taxonomy (NCBI): domain Eukaryota; kingdom Metazoa; phylum Chordata; class Aves; order Passeriformes; family Laniidae; genus Lanius; species Lanius collurio. Next base: position 6,392,822 of record JACBWW010000027.1, read on the forward strand.
CTCCCTGCTTCTCAGGAGTGGCAAAGAATGCACTGCTGGTGGAGGGACAAACTGCCAGGGGCAGAGCAGCTGCCCAGCACCCTGCAGAGCTCACCCCACTGATACCTGCAAAGGGACAACTGGGAGGCTTGTTCCATGTGGTTCCATGCAGGGAAATTAAACCCTGTGCTCCTCCCAGTTCACACTGCCTCAAGGAGAAACTCTGGAGTAAAAGGGTCCTTGAAGACAACAGGGAAGTACCAGTGGTACCTGGGTGGCTGCAGGAAGACCTCTGAGCAGGAACATTTATTCCCTGTAAAAGGGGATGAGGTACCACAAGCAACTTCTCTTGACTTTTCCTGAAGAATATAGGAATCCTCCTCTCCACGCAGCATCCGCTCATCCCCTGCCCAGAGCCATGCTGTTGTCTGTTAATATTCAATAGAAGTTACATTAGGTGCATGACCAGCTAATACTGAGCAAACATTTGGAAAACATCATGGCGTGACTGAACTCGGGGGCCTGCTACTGATAACAAGCGGCATAACCTTGAGAGCTCCTATTTACAGCCGCTGACTTCAGGGCTTTTCTGCTGGCCCAGCCTCATTATTGCTTTTTATCAGGCGGATTTATACATCGAGAACGTATCAATCCAGAGAGCCACCAGCCTAAGGCAGGGACTGTGCTGTTTCCCCTGCCATGGATCAATAGCTTATTTGAGCAGATGGCTTTGAGTGGCATGGCCAGGGTGAGTTACAGCCAGCCCTGGCCTCGTGACAGACAGAGCAGGCAAATCCTGCCCTCAAAGCCCAGGCCCTCAAGACTAGACCAAACAGGGAGGCACACTGGGGTCAAACCTGTTTTGGGATGCTTTTACAATAAGGTGTGAGAGAGCTCTTTTGCTCTGGAGGGATAAGCAGTTCTGCACTTCCTTCCTTACAGTAGCTTAGACAGAAGTTTTCCAACTACACCAACCCAGTGCAACAGCTTTCTGAATGGAGCTCACAGGAGTCATGTGGTTAAGGAAACCTTGCAGATACTCGTCCACACATCAACTTTGGGCTGCATCAGCATGGCCACCGTTTCAGACCCCATATTATGAAATCAAAAAGCTCAGATCCTTTGACAGGAAATTTTCCCCACTGACCTCTACAGGTGTTTGGGTTCTGAATTGACCTCACCCCAGGAAAGTCTGATAAAACAAATAAGAAACCAGAACCACCAGATGTAGTCAGCTCTTGCTGGCATCCCATCACAAACCAGACACAGCTGCACCTCCGCCCTGCCTGGCAGGGAAGCTGGGAAACTGCAGCTAAGGAAGGGGAATGCCAAAAGTCTGTGCTAGTTTTCGGTGTGCATTGCCATGAACGACCTGCAGCTCAGCCAAAATCCTCTCTTGCAGCTGTACAAAATGAACGGGACCGAATCAGCACCCGCCGATCGAGTTACGAGGACAGCAGCTTGCCCTCCATCAATGCCCTCCTGCACGCAGAAGCCCTGGCACAGCAGGTACCTCTTCTTTAGCAAATACAAAAGTATCAGGCACTACCTGGCTTGTAGAGCCAGCTGAGTATTTAATAGCTGAGTCTTCAAATTACCACCTCTTTTCTAATTGGCTTATCCGCCAACTCAATGCTGATTTTTCAAAAATCATTTGTTACCTGAAACCATCTCTTTAAATCTTCTTAGTCCAGAACTCAGTTGTAACAATATGCAGTGATTTGTTCTGCTTTAATGGGACACAGGAAGGCTGGAGAGCTGGATGGAAGAAAATAGGGTAGAATCATTGCAATCCAAAGAGCTGAGGCTGCCTAAGCCCACGAGGGGCTGGCCTTGCATGAGCAGCCTCCCTTCCCCATGGGCTGTTAGGAACCTTGGATTCCTGCACAGTTTCACGAGGAATTGGTTTCCTGCTTGTTTTATGCAGATATCTTTTCCAGTGCTTGCTTGAAATTCCCTGTTTCCACTAGCACACTGCCAAGATTCATTTCCTAGAGCATTCACCTTGAAAAGATGACTCTGATTTAACAGTCTGAATACTGCAAATGGTGTACACAGCTCAGCACTCTCTGGGAGGGCACAGGACAGGATGGGCACTCACAGCCTGCAGGGAGGGTTTGTCTGTGAGAACAAGTGATGAGGATGGAGTTGTCCTAGAGGCAAGAGCTGCCACTCTTCATGGGAGCTGGGGAGAACAGCACTCTGTGTCCTGGGGAAGACAAACAGGGGGTTGAGTTGGCAGCCCATGCTGCTTCAAGGGTCACACCACCCTGAAGGCTGCCCTGGGAGATGCTCCAGGACAGGATGTGCTGTGCTCTGGGCTCACATTAGGCTCAGGCTGTGAGGTCCACTTGCCCAAGGAGGGGATATGTCAGAAGGGCCAAGGGGCAATCTTGTACACAAAAAGCATATCCAATCTCATCCCAAATCTCACCTTGTCCTATGCAGGCCCTAATATATTTATATACCCTATAAAAATAAGATTGGTGCCGCTCCCAGAGGTGTGAGATAATGGGGTCTCGAGTCACCAAATCTACAAGGGAAGGACATTTCCGGGGCTCAGAGTCCTGCAGTGCCATCACATGTAAGCAGGGTCTGCTGATAAAAACTACAACCATCGACAAATCCAGGGGAGCTCCTGCTCTCCCACAGAGCACAGAGAGACTCATTAAACAAGGCAGGCTCCAGCACGGTAATTGGTAACTTTTATGTGCCTGGCTAATTAGAACCAGATACTGCTGAGGACCTGCTTTCTCCAAGATCTAGGGTCACTCACTCAGAGGTCTTTATTTATTTGCTAAGCCTTCCGGGCCCCCTGATTAGGGTAATACATGGTGAGATTTTTACAATCTTATTTATTCAATAATAGCTGCTGAGCTGGAAAGCCTCCAGGTAATGCAACCTGAAAAAAAATGCAGGTGGTATTTGAATTCTGTTTCCTTGGGGAGGCTGGCAGGGTCCAAGCTGAAAATGCTGGCAGGAATAGGACAGGAAGAGCTGATGTTGTACAAGAGCACAGAGGGCAGGCAGAGGGCAGTGATGGGGTTGAGTTAATTGCTTACAGAAGCATGAGGATAAAGTAGTGACTAAGGGCAAATTTTTAGATGACCTGGGTGAGCAGCTATGCATGAGAGCCAGGCAGGAGGTTGGGTGCCTGATTTGGGGGGATGTTCTGTCCAACTGTGTGACAGTACTTACAGAGTTGTCACGTTTGTCCTTTGTAAATGAAATGGGCCCAGTTGTGTCTGCAATCACAAATAATTCGCCATTATGTGGTCACAAATGTGACTTGATTGTGGGCATGTTTGCACTTGCCCAATTTTGCCAAAAGGACCTAAAAGTCAGTGGGAGGTGGGAGGTGGGAGACTGTTATCTTTAAAGTCTGTCTTTAGCTATTCAGAGTGGATGATATCAAATAGTAATGACCTGGTGCTCACAGAAGGCAATGCCAAGCCTGGAAAGCTGAGGCCTGGTGTGCTCATGATGACTCAGGAGTGGAGCTGAGCCTGCTTGCCTCCTGTGGAAAGCTGTCATGGCAGCTCTGGCCAAGCACTGGCTCTGGAGCAGGGTGGAAGGGGGAACTTTGCACTTTTGTGGGACCAAGCAGCTTGTGCAGCAGCACTGGTGGACATGTCCTTTCTACTGGTGAGGCTGACTGCCATGCCAGCCCCTCTGTTCCCTCTTGGATATTGACTGAGCACATTTGTTCAGTGGGAGGAAGATCCTGGCTTTAGGAATGTTTATTCTGTGCTTTCCAGTCTGTTCAGAGAATTACAGTTTACCAAGATGATCCACAGCCTCTGCTCTGCAGCATTTCACGTTCACAGATCCCCAGGCTGATCTCAATTTAAATGAGTCTTGCTGGGTTACCTGTTCTGGTAGCTGGGTTTGTGCAACAGAAAAAAGTAATTGTCGATTCTGGAGTCTGCATCAACACAACCCATGGGCTGGGGATTTTCCTGTCTGTGTTTCCTGTCTGGCACTGACAGCTGAAGGATCTCTTCTCTCCTTCCAGATATCATCCCCGGTTCCTGTGATCAACGGAGACATCCGAGGGAAGAAGATTGCTAATATTTCCGACGTGTGTGAGTCCATGAAGCAGCAGCTGCTGGTGCTGGTGGAGTGGGCCAAGTACATCCCCCCCTTCTGTGAGCTGCCCCTGGATGACCAGGCAAGTCCCCCCATCCACCCCACCTCGTTCTACCATGGCAAAGGCAGTGGGGAGCCAGAGCCAGCTGAGACCTTCAAAGAAAATGCTCATTGTGCACTCTTGTTATCCTGACTGCTGCAGCTGATTTGGAACAGCATCCATACAATGCCAGCACAGGCCAGGCATCCATACAATGCCAGCACAGGCCACTTGCATGTGCTGCTAATCAGCTGATGAGCACAGCCAGATAACACTGAGCTCGAATTAGGTCCCCTATCAGATGAGCATTTTGGGGTCAGCCAGTCATTTATTAATTATAGTTTGCACAGCACTTTGAAAGCCTGAAGTGCTATGCAAATGCTTGGGGTAATCAGAATTAGCAGGACAGATTTCTGGCCTAATGTCCTCCCAAACCTTAAAATCTGTGTGTCTCTTGCTGCTTCCCACCTGGGAATATGTTTGTATACATGCTCCCAGCGTGGAATTTTGAAGCTAAACACTCGTTTGCTCCCAAGGCAGCAGAAAATCTTTATCCAGGATTAAAAAGCAAGCATGTATCTGCATTTAACAGAAACTACCAAAATGACATTTGCGGGTTCCCTAACGAACATAAGCACGGTGGGTTTGGTGTCCTCTGTAGAACTGCACTGCAGGATTTTAGGCAGGGAATGCCTCCTGTGTAAGTCTGAATTTCAGAGGTCTGTAGCAGATGTTGAAGGACATGATGTGTGCCCAGCCTTGACCAGCACATGTGGCTGGAACAGCGCTTCTGTCAGGGCCAGCCCAGGTCCTGTCACAGGCAGGAAGGTATTTCCAGTCTGCCCAGTGTGTAGTCACAAATCCAGCATGTGTTCTCTTCAGCTATGACCAGTCTCCAGCCCTATTGGCCATGGGGTAATTTTTATATAATGAAGAAAAAGGATATCCAGTTGAGAGAATCCAGCTGATCAAAACCCCCTAAATCTGAGCTCTTTAGTTACCACCCAGCAGCACCCAGAGCTCTGGGGAATTCAGTGCTCTTAAAATGGGAGTATGTTTCCTTCTTTAATGTTGTGTGCAAGTGCAAAATTGTTTTAAATGATAAGAAATCTGTTAAATTGCTAAGGAAAATACAATTTAAAAATTAGGGAAACCAAAATGAACTCCAATGGCAAATGCCATTTACACAGCAAACAGGCTGCAGCCCAGCACAGCCCTGGGGCAGCTCTGCACAACCCATCACATCCTTGTGCATTTGGAACAGAAACCCTAAACCTGGCCAGTAACTCTGCAAACTACAGCAACTTCCACATGAGCTCATTTTACAACTGTGGGGCTGCAAAATTCCTCAAAGGAGAAAACAAAACCTAAAGATGACACAGTCTCAACCCTGCCTTCCCACAAGGGAGAGCGTGCTCCACAGGCATGAAATAGATCTTTTATAGAAAAGATAACACCCAACCCCTCATTCTCCTTCTGCACTAAAATGTCAAAATTAACGTGTTTGGTGGGGCAAAGCCATTTCATCTCAAAGTTCAAGTTCTGCTTTGTTGTGTTACAGCTGCCTGTTTATCCTAGCTCACAATGAAATGATGTATCTCAGGTTCATCACTGCAAGAATGAATATCAAATGAGATGGTTTTGCCTAGTTGAAATAATTGACTTCAACCCTGCTCAAACACGCAAATTTTATGGACACAAAAACGGTAGTAACAAACTGCACCTTCTTGAATTAGGCAGGAAATTTCTAGGTGAGAGCTTCACTCCCACCTGGGACTTGCAGTTTTCTCCTTGTTGAAGTTTCATCAGGTAGGAAAGCTCAGTTTTGGGCAGCTCTGGTCATTCCAAGCAGCTCAGTTAACATATCCACCCATGTTTGGACAGCGATAGAGAGAGGCTAGATTTTGAGTCTAGATAAAGATTCCCCAGTATCATGTGTGCACAGTCTTTTTGAAAGGATCTTCACTCTGTTGATTTTGCATAACCTTTTATACCATCTGCAAAAACCCCCAAAACATCCCTCTCCTAGACATCAGCACCTTTCCTAACCAGAGCTCTCTTCTGTGGGTGATACATTCTCCTGGAATTTCTGGTAGAGTGAGACTTCTCTTGGCTTTGTCAGATGCTGGGGATAACACAGCAGAAGAGGGGACCATTCCCATCAGGGCATACTTTTCAGCATTTCTCTATTAATGTTTAATGATTGTTTTCTGCAGCAGAAGCTCCTGGCTGGACATTAAGAAGCCTCTGTGTCAGGATGTCCAATCGTTAACTTCTCTTTCTGCCTAAATCTCTGAAATTTTTAACTGAAGGAGGGCAAAAGATTCAGAACATTCTCAGGAGCCACTGGAGGGTGTAAAATGAAACACTTCAATCATTAACATCAAGGGAGAAAAACATCCCTTTGGCTTCCCTGTCCCCAGTTCTTGTGGCTGTGGAGGGGGATGAATGGCCAGGGGGTGACCCCACTGGCCAGTCGGGCATGGGTCCCCATTGAGTGTGATTTCAGTGGGATGTGGGCACAGCCCAGAGGGACAGCAGCTGTCCAACAGCAGGGAATTGTACTGCCCACTTCCCAGGATGGAGTGTGGTCCCTGGTTCTGCACTTGGTAGGAGCTGTCTGCAAACAGCCCACTGTGAACATCCCACACTGGTGTGAGGTCCTGGGACAGTCTAGGATGGTCTTGCTCATGACATGTGTCCTGAATATGGTGCTGCCTACTATCTGCTGGTTCTGCTGGATTTATAACTGGTTTAGCACAAACCATTTTTTGATCTCTTTCTTTGCCTGTAACTGAAGAGGGGCCCTCACTCCCCATCCTTGAGTGCAGTACAGGAATGCTGAGCTTTCCCTCTTGCTTACATGAAATCAGAGCCTTGTCTCAGTCTCTGCCTCACCCAAATAACTCTTCCCTGCCCTTGCAGGTAGCACTGCTACGTGCACACGCAGGGGAGCATCTGTTACTGGGAGCTGCCAAGAGGTCCATGGTGTTCAAGGATGTCTTGCTGCTAGGTAAAAACTGCACTTCTGCTCCCAGCCCATCTTCTGTGACACTTCCCTGCTGGGGTGAAGGAGAGGGTGGTTCAGTGTTTGTGGACATGGTTTTTGCAGGATGGTGGCTTGAGCTGTTCTGTACTTTAGCAAGCCCAGCACAGCCTTTGGGTGCAGCTAGGCCTGGCTGACATTGACATCAAGGCCACAACATGTGGCAGAGGTGGGGGCTAGAGAACGTTCATGGTGCACACCCAGGTTTGTGTAAGCAAGCTGTGGTGGGATTGAGAAAAAAGCTCTCACTCCTTGGTCAGCTTTTCCTCACTTGAGTGGCTCCGGTGTAATGAGAAGCTGCTCTAAAAACACAGATCATAATTTCTGGTGTTCTGAGACAGGGTAGGGACAGAAGGAGGAACTTCTTAATTCCTCCACCCCCAAAATTAACTCAGCATTAGTTACCTGCATTTTGAACTCCTTGTCACCTTGGATAAGTCTTGAGCAATGACAAGGTGATGGTCTGTGTGCTGCTTGTCCGAAGGCAATGATCACATCATCCCGCGGAACTGCCCCGAGCTGGTGGAGGTGAACCGTGTGGCCATCCGCATCCTGGACGAGCTGGTCCTCCCCTTCCAGGAGCTGCAGATAGATGACAATGAATATGCCTGCTTGAAAGCCATCATCTTCTTTGACCCAGGTATGCCCCAGCTTGGTGAGGGGTTACCATTCAGAGGGGACTAGTGTGGGTTATGCTGACTAACACCAGTTCTGAGTGGTAGAAATGCTGCCTGGTCTCCTCTCTGGGCCAAACTGTTCTTAGAGGGAGGGGAGAAGTCAGTCTAAGAAGAGAAAAGTTGTCCATCACGGCAGAGGATGGGGAATCAGAGGCAGGCTGTGCCCAGACTTCATGCTGTCACTGACAGGCAGCTCCCAGGGGAGCAGCTGTTGAGTTTGCTGTGTGGGTTGTTGCAGATGCCAAGGGACTGAGCGACCCGTCCAAGATCAAGCGGATGCGGTACCAGGTGCAGGTGAGCCTGGAGGATTACATCAACGACCGGCAGTACGACTCGCGGGGCCGCTTCGGGGAGCTGCTGCTGCTGCTGCCCGTGCTGCAGAGCATCACCTGGCAGATGATAGAGCAGATCCAGTTCGTCAAGCTCTTTGGCATGGCTAAGATTGACAACCTGCTGCAGGAGATGCTGCTGGGAGGTGAGAACTTGAGGGTCCGACAAGAGGCCTCTCAGTGTTCCCTGATTATTGTCCCCTGGAGAACCTCCTTAGTCATTGCTCCCTATCTGGAAAAGTTAGAGACAGCCAGTCTGCAGGTCAACCCTTGACTCACACTAAATCATCTCCCCTGTCCTTGACAGGGGTAACCAAGGTACCTCTCCTCGCCTAAAAAGATGCATTGGCTGTCCCTCTATTTACAGAGCCATCCCCACCCTTCTGCATGTGGACAAGCTCTTCAGTGCTCCCCCTAGACTCCTACCAGGCAGTCCCCCTCTGTCAGAAGGGACTCGTCAAAACAAAAAGGTCGTAAAGCTCGGGTTGAAAGAATGTCACAGATTTTCTAGTGGGAGCATCCAATGGCACAAAACAAAATGAAAAGTTCCCACTGTGCTATTCTTTACATGGAGGTGTGACTCAGGAGTATAATCCTGCATAAGAGGACATGCAGGCAGCAGGCAGGGGTTAATTAGCTCAAGGCATCCATGGAGAAAAAAAGGAAGGGTGTGCTCTAGTCACCTATGCACAAGCTGGTCATGCACAAAGCCTTGGACACTTGGGTGCAGTGGGTCTGCCCATCTGAACTGTCTCCTGCCATTGTGGCAGTTAATGTCTTATCCATGTTCTCAGGCTCATCGAGTGAAACGCCGCACGCCCACCACCCCCTGCACCCTCATCTGATCCAGGAGAACCTGGGAACAAACGTCATTGTGGCCAACACAATGCCTCCTCAGATGCACAATGGGCAGATGTGTGAGTATACCCAGAGAGACAGAGCTCCCAGGAGGAACCAGGAGCTTTCCAGTGTGCCTGTGGAGGTAGTTTCTACCTTGCACAGAAATTTGCAAGCAAGACAAAGTTTCTGGTAATGAGAGTGTGAGAAATTCCTATGCAGAAAGGAGGGAAAGACAAACAGAAAGGTGGGTTAGATTAGATTAGGCCAGACTAACTGATTCAACAAGATAATCCTTGGCAGACAGTAACTTTTCCATAGCCCTTAAGGGATGGATGATCCCATCCAGAGCTTAGTGAAATCAGTGGAAAGGCTCCCTTCCCTTGAGTGGTTCAGACACACCTCAGTTTGTCCTCTGCAAAAACACAGGAAAATCTGGTCCACCACATGGGGTCACCACTGGGGACCTTGTGCTGAGATGACCTTGGCTGACCAAAAACATGGTCAGTACAGGCAGCTCTCCTCATTTGATATTAGTTGTTGTGGTTCTCCTGAGACATCAAACCATGCCTGAGTGTCTGGGCTGCCCTACAGCAAACACACAAGTCCTTAAGAGCCCTGCATGACTGCAGACAGATCCCAGTGCTGTCAGGTTTGTGAGGCCCTCTTCTAATTTGGTTTCTCCCTCTTCAGCTACTCCAGAAACTCCACAGCCTTCTCCACCTGCGGGCTCAGGACCAGAGCAGTACAAGCTGCTGCCTGGAGCCATTGCCACCGTGGCAAAGCAGCCCACCTCCATCCCACAGCCTGCCATCACCAAACAGGAGGTCATCTAGCAGCCCACACACCGCCTTCGGAAGAGCATGTGGGAGAAAAGCCTGAACTGACTCTGCCACTGTGAAAAGAGAAGCCATCCAGAGGTCCCTGGGCATGAACACACGGACTTGCTTATTGGACTGACCACCACCAGAAGCTGTCTTCCTGCAGCCACGGACAGCACGTGCCACGGGCAGCCCCGAGTCCCAGAACTAAGGCTGAAGCCTTGCTGAAACCCTCAGTCCTTGTAAGGAGAGCCAGATTCCTGCCTCCCTCTGTGGGGAGGTCACAGTGACTGCCTGGGGATGGGCTGTTGCCCCACTGCCACCTCAGCGCTGGCTCAGCACACACCAGACCCTGAGAACAAGCAATTCCCTGTGCTTTGGGAGTGGAGGACTTCCCTCCCACAGCTGTGCCAGCCCCCCTGACAGCCCCCAGGCAGACTTGGTGGAGGTGGAAGCTCCCCGAGGAGCATCACAGCAGGTGAAGCATATGGGGTTTGCCCAGGCAGCACGGGCAGAACTGCTCCTCAGCCTTGGCTAGTCCCAGGTCTTTGTGTGGTGTTACTCTCCAGCCCCCCACACTAAGTCCCCCAGGCAGGTCTAACAAATCTTTTTAGATGACGCTGGGGCAAAGTTTGGCCCCCCCAAGATACTCCACTGTTTGGATCCCTCTGCCTTTTGAAAGGTTTTGTTATTTCTGTGACATGCCTGTCCTCTCACCACAATGCCCAGAGAGGCAACCACTGCCAAGCCCTTCCCTTGCACCACTCACTGCCTCCTGGGAATTTAAGGGACCTTGGGATTCCAGAGATTTCTGCTCATGGGATGGGGTGACCCCTTTACAGGCTGGCAACACTGCTCAGAATATCACTGGCCCAACTACTGCTACACAGCAGTCAGAGGAAGACCACTGGATGCCTATTTGGAAAAAAGTGGGGGAAAGATGTAGGAAGGGGAGAGACCTCTGAGGGGGAGAAGAGCTTGAGCCTCACAGATTGGACCAAGTTCTTGGGCTTCCCGACTGCTGGGAGCATTGGGACCCAGGATCTCAGTTCAGATCTAGCTTTAATGCTAGGACATGCCACACAATCTGCTTCTCCAGTGCCGTGCCACTCCTTCAGCTTAGAGTGGCTGATAACAGATTTATAGGTCTTCATAACACGATAAGAATTCGTTATGACTCCTTCAGACCTCAGAGTGTTTGTGAGCACCAACTTCAAAAATACAATTCTTGGAGTTCTGGAGAGAAAAGCGACAGAGGCCAAGCAATAACCCTGTCTCACCCAAGCCCCTTGGGTCTGCCCCAGCCTTGGGTCTGCTCGCCCTGCTCTGCTCCCTCCTGTCCCTGTCCCTGTTTCTCTGTGCCTGCCTGTGTCAAAACCCTGCAGATCTGACTTTTGGTTTAGAGCTGGAATCAGGAAAGGAGCCCTCCTGCACCCAGCCCCTGCTGCTCCAGGTGCCAGCAGGGCTGGAGCACCCAGAGCCCTGCACCACTGCAGGCCTGAGTCATTTCTGCCCTCCTGGGAGGGTGAGGGTGGTGGAACCACGGCTGCCAAGAGGTCTCTGGTGGGGACAAATCTGAGCCAGCTCAGCCAGAGGAGCTGCAGGTCTATCCCTTGACTTTCACTGCAAAAATACAACACCTCGTGCTGGCGGTGTCAGAGGTATTGTGTGGTCTCAATGCTGGTGGCATCGTACCAAGTAATTTATTGCAATGATGAATCCAATCATTTTCTGTAAATTATTTTGTAAATCACATTGATTATTTATAATTGGGAGATTAAATGAAAAAAAAACCCAACCCTGTAATAACCAGGCTGTCTTTTCCAACTGCAGCAATCTTTTTTCCTGTATGTAGACATACTTTGTGGGGAATCCTTTTTGGTCCATTTGCACCAAGTATTCCTTGATATTGTACATTAACTTTTGCTGGTTTCTGCCTTCCAATGGAAACAGAAGAATATTTCTTCACAAGAGTTTGTATTCATAAAAAAAAAAAAAAGGAAAAAAAAAAGAAAAATAAATGCAAAAATATTTTCTAACTTTTCCCAGACAGATGGATTTCTTTCTTCTGGGAGGATTTATTTTAAATCGAGGGGCTAACCTCCCTGTTGCTCTGAGCACAAAGCATATGTGTATAGAGAAAAAAGCCCAAACAAATGTTTGATGCTGTTGCCAGCTGTCACTATTTCCTGGCAAGCCCAATGCTAGCTGGTGTCTGTCCTGAAGCCACGTGTGCTGGAATCATAAGACTGAATGACAATCCCAATTTTCATTAAAAGAAAAACAAACATGAAGAATAAATATTTGCTTCCATGATTCCGGGGAGCCTAAAGGCTTGAAGTAACCACATTCTGAAAGCCAAGCAAAGGAAGCTAAAATATGTTATTCATATTTCAAACATGTTCATTTTTATGTCCCTCTTGTATTTCAAAGGTAATTTCTGAGCACTTTGGGGTGGGTGATTGTGCTTTGGTTTAAACACAGCCATCCTACTGCTGGCAGCAGGTGAGAGCCAGACTGAGCCTATGGGGCACAGTAAGATGATCAAGTGAAAATCAATTTATCACTGGTTGTAAAGGTGAAGAAATACAGTGGCAATTAGAGAAGGCTCTTAATGACCTGCTTTTGTTACCACGGGAGCCTGTGCTCAGCTGTGGCACCCCCAGGAAGAGAACAGGAAGAGGGGAGAGAGGTGTGAATGGCTGTAAAGATTAGATCTCCGGGAAGGAACAACATCCAGCATTTTCAGCTCTGATCTGCAGGAGCTGGCCCTGACGTTCCCCCATCTCCCACCTCTGGTAAGAATTGAGGTGGGCAGTCTTGTTCCAGGTACAAGGGGTGAGAAGCAGCCTGATTTCCCATCCATTGGCACATCCAGTGGCTTCCCAGTGACTGCCATGCTGGTGAAAACTGTCAGCAGGGATGAGAGGCAGGGATGAGACCCAGACTGCATTTGAGGACCATGTGGAGACAGCATTTAGAGCCTATCTGTACTCTGAGTCAAAGACCTGGGAGAATAGGACAGATCTCAAATAACATGCCCTCACTCCCTGTGCACCTGTGATGATCCAGAGCCCCAGCACCACTGTGAATGCTTGAACAAGGGACCCAAAGGCAGTCACAGGACCTGTTATCCCAGCACACACCTCACTGAGTGGTTAGTCCAGTAAAGAGAAAGAAAAGGAGTTTGTTCATTCTTTTTAATGTGGAATAAAAAAACCCTGGGACTTCTCTGCTGTGATCCATGGTTGGTTTTACCTGGGTATGCACCCTAAAAATGCCACATATGTAATATCAAATCTTTGAAGCAATAAATTCTCCTGGACTCCTTCCCATAACTGCTCTGTCAAGGTTGCCCTTTACCTGGTTAATCTTAAATCAGTGCAGTTCCTACAAGAGATTTCTTATTGCTGGATTCAGCTCACTTGGAAAAAAAAGCCCCATGAACTGTCCCAGAAGCAACCTTGTCCTTAATCGGTGTTCTCGATCCCAACTCCCACCTCTTTTGTCACTCCAGCTTGGAATCATCCTGAAACACTGGTCTTGCCACTCATGGGCTATGTTTTATCCTGCTGGGCTCCCTGGAGCCCACAGGCAATGTCCCATGTCACAGGAGATGGCTGCTCCTGAGTATTGCCTTTGACTCACAACTTCCTTACACTGCTTGTGAACACAAGAGCTTTCTGTGCCTGCAGCTCAGCCTAGGGATGATTTCCTGGAGAGCACTATCTCCAGCTGAGGAATCTTTTCATGATGTCCAAGCAAAGATCTGTGGAAATGGTATTTTTAGGTCCTTTGGCCACTGCAAAATGCATTCTTTTCATATTCTTTATATAACTTCCATCTGAAAAAGCCAGCAGGCTTTGGAGCCTTTTCCACAGCTTTCATATCTCAGTGGGAGGGGGGAGAAATGGCAAACAAGTTTTATGGCCTGCATATCATCTCTGACAAAAGCAACTATTGCTGCTATTAAACTTACAAGTGCACACACAGGCACAGATAGTCATGAACACCAAGAGACAGCAGGGACAGCTCAGCAACGTGGCACTGCTGAGCCAGGCAATTCCATGTGCCAGGCTGGCCAGCTCCCTCAGGGCATAATGCAAATATCACCAACCAATTGGGGAACTCAGGCCACACACTGCACAAGCCCTTTCCCCTCAGTGAGGCTGGAGGATGAATGGTAAGGTGTGGGTGTGTTTAAAATCCCTCTCCCCATTCCGAATTGAGGTGTGACCCTTGCAATCATAAACACACCTAGCACCTGAAAAATTACCAGCCAGGCCAGTAAAAATGGCAATATATTGTCAGCTTCGTTATGTGAGAGTGAGCAGGAGAGCTTGGCACAAACAATACTGCAGTCATGACCTGCAGGTCAGTGTCCTGTGAGAGAGAAGAGGCTGCTGGCACCAACAGAGTGCTCCCAGTTAAAGCCCAGGGAAGAAGAGCTCTGAGTCTAACCTGGGTCTGGGAAAGAAGGTGGTTTGGGAACTTTTATTTCCTAGGCTTACTCTGGCTTTGGATCTGGAGTGATGCCAGGCTTGCCTGATCATGACCAACATCCTCCAGAGGCCTGAGGGCACCCCTAACCTGGAGATCAGTCACAGGTTACACAAAGCCCCAGGCTCTGCTGCCAGGCTCTGCTCCAGCCCCCCACATCTGGTGGCTCTGCCTGGCTGGGACATGAGTCCCTTGTGACCCCATGGACTCACAAAGACATGGGGCCCCTTGCCAGCCTGGGGGACCCCACACCAGATGAGGGATCTGGGGGAGCTGTTGTGATTCCCCAGGAACTGCTCTGGGGGCAAGAAACAGCACAGGAGCTGACTGAGGGAATGCCTGGATAGACACCCACCACAGAAAGCAACCCAAGTCAGACAGGAACTCCTCTCTGCTGCTGCCAACCCAGGTGTCAGCACTGGCTGGAACATGACTGTTCCCCCTCACTGACCGGGAAAGTCATTGCAATAAAGTAACTCATAATACTCTGTTCCTTTCCAGGACTCTCCAAAATGTCACTGTGCCTTAAAAACATTTATTAATTAATCCTGCTGACAGGTTACTTACCATTAACCACTGACAAGGAGCACACTGGTTCTTGCATTTCCTAGAATCCACTCATAGCAGATTTGCAGGGACAAGCAACTGAGAAAAAAGCTTGAGGAAGACACAGCAAAGAGAAACCTTAGTGCCGGACCCAGAATGCCTGACTCTGAACTACAGCACTTCCAGCACAGATAAAGGATAACCACTGGGATCCTCGCTTCTCTCTTAACAATATTTTAAGGTGTAGGATTACAGTGGTACTTTCTCACCTATGAGAGCACGCAGGAGACCTGCTGTGCTGCACACCCATGGAGAAGGCAGTGGAGACAGCTCCAGCATTCCAGGCTCTTAATTTTCCATTGAAATCCTACTATTTCTTGCATGCAGCTCCTCCCCTCACAGTCCACCAGGCATCTGCATTCCTTCACCCCAAGGATGTGCAAAGATATCACTCAGGGGTTACTCCAAAATCCAGCCCTGCTTCACTCCTTCCCATTGATATATGGGCTCGTGATGAACCCCAGGCTGAAAGCCCCAAGAGCAGGAGCACCCAGTCCAACCCAGCAATGCTTCCTTCCCTCATTCTGCCCCTCGAAGGTATCCTCCACCATTTACAAACTGGTTTCTTGCAGGAGCAAACCTGAGTGTTTCTACTGCTCCAACAGCTGCAGCCTGTGCCATGGAGGGGCTGCAAGGAGCCTGGGCAGCACCATCACAGCCCCTTGCAAGGGTTAATCCTGCCAGGGACTCATCCTGCCTCGGAGACAGCTGCTCTCCTTCCAGTGTGCAAGAGCATCGTGAAAGACAGTGAAAGGAAATGCTCAGTTCAGAGTAATCTGGGCGTTGGACTCAGTGACCTTTAAAGGTTCCTTCCAAACTAAGTTATTCTGTGATTCTATGAAATTAAACTACAGAAATCCTGTAATATTTAAAACATTCAGAGGTTCTGCCAAGTGCATTCCTCGACAAGCTTTTGCAAAAACACTGCTGATCTTGAAGCTGGTAAAGCCAAGGAGAGGGGAAGTCTTCCCTCAAAGCCTGGGCTGGGCAAGGCTGTGTGTCTGTGTCTCACCACACACTGGGCTTTCTGGGGGTCTAAGAGCACCTTAGCACAGCTTTATGTGCCTGGGTGGTGGGTGCCTGCCTGTGTACAGCTGCCTTGGCAGCAGATGCCACAGATTTGTGTGCATTTGCACATTAGATTCCATAGTTGTGCATGTGGGTCTGGCCTGCCCTTTGTGCATGGGGAGGGCATGAGCAGAGCTGGGATGGTCTCCTGCAGCAGGGTGTGTGCTGCTCCCCACTGAGGCTCCCCTCTGTGAGATCCCCACCTGACACCACCACACACAGGGTGACAGCAGGCACAGAAGCCTGTCCTGGAGGACACACACTTCCAGGCTTTGAGTGGAATATTTATGGTAATTTAGGGCATATTTTCTCAGTCACTTCATCCTTTGAGCACAGAGGAAGAGCTGTTGGATTGTATCACAGCCAGGCACCATGTCTGGAGCCTGGTATGGCCCTGCCTGGGGGGGATTAGTAGGGACTGCTGCTCCCCTACAGCCATTTCCATTCTGCTGGACTGGTGCAGGAGAAGCAGCTCAGGCTGGAATAGAAGCCCCCACACTCAGGCAGACGTTGTCCAGCACTGAAGCATGAGTGGCTCTCTGCTCTGATGCTGAGTTGCCCAGAAGTGTTCTGTGGTTTGTGGGACCCAAAGGTTCCACCTGCAACCCAAGGACCAGAGCCCCTCCTGGACTGAGCTGCTCACAGATTATCTTTATTACAGGACTGTTATGTTTGCACAGTTTAGTGATTTAATATCAGTTTAAAGCCTTCTCTGTGAGCAGTGCTGTTTGAAGTCATGCTCTCGCTTTTCAGCCTCAGCTTGCCAAGACTGTAAAACGTTTATTGCTAATGGTGGAAAAGCTTAAAGAAGTCAAGATAACTTTCCCAGGCTGGGCATTAAGACTGGGATTGGATAAGTAAATAAGTGAAGAGTATTACATGGACTTCATTAAATATCAACCAACACCAACAGCCACTCATTTATAACACAACGGCAGAGCATGGGAGCACCCAGGAGTGGAGCTGAGAAAGGTATGAATCACATGTGATAGGAGAGATGAACATGAGAAGGGCTGGATTCCCCATGGGGCTCCAGATGCACTACCCAAGGTCACAACACAACTCCTGATGAAAACTCCTGCAAAGACTGTAGGTTTGGACCTGATGGAGTGGCAGGGTTGGTGGGGTTCATCTCCTCTCAGCTGGGAGGGTTGTGGGCACGTGGCACTGCATGTCCTTCTCCCTTCTGATGCAGTGGACAAGGACAAAACTCTCCTTCCTAGGAAGGAGAATTTAAATTCAGGCCACAGCTATCACATCTCCTGGGACTGTCAGTTCCTGGATGTTTGTTTTCAGTTTTTAGCTTTTACTTCCTTATAGTCAGGTTCTGCCTCTACTGGTTTTTAGTCACAGGATGCCAACACCAGGAAGAGTAAATTACAGATGCTCTTGTCACAGTTCCTGTAATTTCTTGTGCCAGTATTTTCAAACTCCCACAACAACTTGGCTTGATACTTGAAGCCCCCTCACTTCCATTCACCATCCACTGCTCTCCATGAGTTCAACATTCCCCACATAAAAAAAACTGAGGTAAGGTAGTCACTTCATTTGGAGGCCATCCCCAGATTATATTTCACTTCCAGCTCTTCCTCATTATGCAGTATCCTCACTTCTACTTTCCTTCATCATTCTCTCTCACCTGCCTAAGGCCCTTGCTCTTATTTTAACTTCATTTTTCATATCTCTCAATTGATTTTACTGATTCTCCCTCATTTCCCACCCTTTTTGTTCCCCAAAATAGGGCTTCATTCACATGTCACTGCTTTCAAACATCCCTGCTCACTCCTAACACCCTGCTGCAGCAGCCATTAACCAGTCAAGACTGGAACTGTCACCTCCCTGCTAAATTTTCCTCCCTTGTTTGAGAGGTGCAAATTCCAAGCAGATTTTGCAACCTTTAGCATAAATTCCTGTTTGCAGCTCCAGTATTTCCCAGCTATTTGGTGTTTTGAAGCCTTTTCTCAGGTCAGTAATTAGCTGGATCAGGTGATTTAGGAAACTGTCATCCCTTCAGCTGAGAGGCCACAGATCCATCTCCACAGCACACCCCTTGTCCTCTCCCCAAGCTGTGTCTGTAGCAGCCACATTCGGGTTCTTACTTCTGCCCTGGGACCCCAGGCCCCACCTGGCTGCTTTTGCACACTTGTGCTGCAGGTTCCTGTGTCTGGGAGCTGTATGAATGGAAATGGGAGCAATGGAAAATCTCTTGTCCTCCTGAGGTCACTTTCAACCTCATTTATGCCACAAATCTACTGGAAAGGGCATGGAGCAACATCACAAACACATCCAATTCGCTCAGATCCAGCTTCAGGTACCAGCTTGCCAGGCTGCACCCAGGTCTGGGCTTGACCATGAGCACAAGCTGAATGAAAGTATTCCCCTTTCCTGGAACACCTCTCTGCAGGTGAACACCTGTGACAAGCTCCATTTGTTTCCATATTGGCATATCTCTTGCCAGGTACAGTGAAGGTGAACCCTTGGCAGAGAAATACATCAGAACTGAATCTCATATACTGCAGAAGGGCCTTGATTCCCACTGCAGGCTCCTGGGATTCCCACTGCAGGTTCCTGGGATCCCCACGCTTTGTCCAGCTATCTTTGACTCCCTCTCCTGGCTGAAAACACGGCCGAGAGAGAAGAGCAGGAGCGACCGCGCTCTAGGGACGGTCCCTCGCAGGACGCTGAGGCGTTTGCAATCTAACTCTGCATCCCTTCATCTGTGGGGCTAAGCGTGACATTTCCCCCTCCCCAGCACACCCCGGGGAACCCCTTTCTAATGCAGCAAACCTGAGGCTCACCATGTTTTATTACAAATTTCACGCAGAGACGTCAGGCATCACCACCCGACCTCCTGTGGGATAATACGGTTTTCTGTCCTGTCAAAAACGAAACCAAAGCCAAACTACCCCAAAAATCTCCCTTTACTTTATTTTCCCTTTACTAACATTTAGTCCTTCTGTTGTTTAAATCCAGGACACAGCCGGGACATTTCTCTGGCCCCACTTCCATCCAGCCTTGAGGCTGTGTATGTATATGATATATAGGTTTTAATACATATAAAATGCATTTTTGTATAATATGTGGTTATGTTTTATATATAAATAGTATGTAATCTATTGATTATATAGCTGAATGCATATGCTATATGCTATATAGGTACATGTATTATATAGCAATATTATATATTATATACACACATAACATACATATATACATGTGTACATATAAATAAATATATATACATACCTATTTATATGTATGCATATACATACACATAACACACCCATAATAAAAATATATTTCATGTACACTATATACATATAAAATGCATTTTATAAATGTAAAATGTATTTATAAAATGTATTTTATAAAATACATGTATTTATTATTTATCTATCTATGTATGTATATATATGCGTGTATATATAGATGTATAGACGTGTATATAGATGTATAGATGTATGTGTATGTATATAAAACGCTGCCTTCGCAGAGTTCGCACGGCTGGAGGCAGTGGCCTG
>JACBWW010000027.1:6417318-6428033 GCA_020086605.1 Lanius collurio
TACCTTTAGTGCAGGGGAAAAACAAGCTACCCTTTTGCTCTACTAAAAATAAGGTAAAAGGCAGCTCCTCCTTTGTGACCAGAATATGCTCTGTGTTTTGCAGAAATTCAGTTTTTTGCCACCTAGAAACCAGTAGCACACAGCACCAGGACTTGGATAGATAGTGGCTGCCCACACTGCTGAACTGCTAGAACAGAGAGAGTGGTGCTTCTATTGTTTTAGTGCCTCTTAATTCCAGTCACAATGTACAACTAAAAAATATAGAATGGACATTTTACCTAAAGATGAAGGCCTGATAGTCTTTCCTTTATTGTGCTCCAGGGTTGGAAGTCAGGGTCTATTAACTGTAGGAACAGCTACTTTCATCCCTTTATGTAACTACTAGAGAGGGAGGTTGGATGCTCAAAATTCAATTTAGTGTCCTTCAAAGAGAAATAAATCCAGTGGTGTTCAGCAGATGGCTGAGGAACCTCTACAGAACTCACTTTTTCAAGCTTTTATATTCTCTTGCATGCCTTAAATAGTAAGCAGACTAGATCCACCTCACCCTCTTCTTTCCTCTGCTCACTAAGAATAAAGAATATGATTTAAACATAATGAATGAGGCTATATCATTGTGCTGGGTTTGGCTGGGTTAGAATTTTCTCCACTGGAGTCAGTGTGGCACGGTGTGAGTGAGCAGTCACAGTGCTGGCTGGGGCTAAACCACCACAGATGCCAATGCTGAAAAGTGCCAGTCTTGTGCCTCCAGAACTTTTTCTTAAAGCTGGCTCCTGGGCAGTGGATGTCAGGATGCTAAATTAAGCCAGGCTTTACTAGGCATCTCTTATTTCTAATGTGCTGTTCCTTGCCTTTAGAACTCAGCCAGGAGTTGCAGCTTTGCTGAGCTGTGTCTCTAACCCTGGAGTATCTCTAACCAGTGTTTGGCACAGCTCTGGCTTATGTGTGCCTGGCTACAGAGCTGAGACTGTTCTTGGAGCTCGAGCACTTAGTAGCAAAGAAATCAGTTTGTTCCCAGAATTTCTCATGTCAGCATTTGGAAAATAAACATTTGTGTCAAGTAGAGCACCTCCTTATCTGCAAGTTAAGAGAATAGCTAGGAGAAGCTTACAGGATAGGGTTGGTTTTTTGCCTGGGGGGTGTTTGGGATTTTTTTTACAACACAACAACCACTTTGTTCCTTCTTCCCACTTGAAATAACTTTGTTTTCCAAGGTTATATGCCTTTCCCAGTACATAAGCCATCCCTGCCTAATCCAACACATAAGAAGGAAGGATACTTGAACTGAATTGGCACAAAAGGTAGCTGCAAACTGTACATAAAAGTACTTGAATTTATACTCTTGAAAATGGTATGAGCCCTGAGGTATTTTCAGGAACTGGCTGAACTATCATTTTTGTTAAATCTCATTTTGGCATGAGTTAATCATCGTGTTATTCAGATATTAATTTTGCCTTCTGTTATATGTAGGCCTAGAGGTGTTGGGTGGTTAAGTGTACATCTTATTTTGACAAAATTTATTTTTATATTGCATTTTATAAAATGAAGTCATCAAAAATGTGTAATTTTATGATGCATGACTGAGTGATTAAACACATTGTAACAGCTGCTCATTTGATATTTTCAATACGTTTGTCTTGTGTCATGTTGGGATATTTTAGTGTTCACATCAATAACTACACACGAGTTCCACATTTACACAGAGTTGCTACTACACACAATCACCACAGCACTGCCTTAGCAAAAGGTGTTGCTTTCTGCTGGAGAACCGAAGTTGAGAAACTTCAAAGAACAGGATTGGACAGTCAGAGACTCACATGCAAGATACTGTTTGTTTCAAAAGAAATATGTCACTTAGTATTTACTGCATGGAAAAGACACCCAGTCACACCCAAGTGGGCACTGCAGCAGCTGATTGCTGTATCTGGTGTTTTCCACTGGAGAAATAACTGTTGTTTCTTAACACTTCAACAGAGCTGGGCCAGTTTCAGTAGTTAGTCTGCTTTATTCAAATGAGTTTACAGTGCAAATGCCTTAGAGCCAATAATAATAGTAATAATAATTCCATGTATGTTACTTTTATTACACATATTGGACAAGTGAAATCAATCAATAAGCTCTATTTTCCAATATAATCATAAAGTTGATTAAGCTATTCATACACTTACCCCTCTACTTGGCAGACATCCTAAAAAAGAAGTTACCCTAGAAATTGCCTCTCAAACAGGGCAAGTTTGTCTTAAAAAGAATTAGGAGTTAACCAGTTTTTCAACTTCAGAGTTCTGTTCTTTTGGTGAGGAATAAGGGTGCTTTATTTGCCACAACACAAAGTTAAGTAATTTAAATAAACTTTTGCAGTGGAATGTAGAAATCAAGCAGCATGGCTTACACTTCCAGAAACTGAAGCATTAGCATAGTAGTGCATTATGCTGATTATAATTGTTCTTTAAAATATATTACTTCATATTTTACTAAATGTTAACTTCTATTCAATAGAAAGTTGTGGCTATTGGACAGAACAGATAATTTCTTTTGTGCTTTGACAGCACAGCTGTAGTGAATTTTAAAAATGCAGTAACAAGATAACCCTGGTACAGGTTAAAATAGAAAGATAACTGATAATTCTGATGCTGCATCAAGCATTATGCAATATATAACTTTCTATCCAACTGCATTTTAATACCAACATAAGAAACAGTAACTAAAGCAGTAAATGAACATTTTGGCTTTCAGCAGAGAGTTCCCCGCTTTTGTAAGCTCAGATAGGTGCAGGAACTTAACTGAAGTCTCTATTAGTAAGGACAAGAGGAGCCACTAAGGTCCAAAGATAGAGAATCAGACAAACCCAGCTGGAGCTTATCTTCACCCACACGGCCGGCCACTTACTTGTCATGGTTTTGAAATCTGCATCAGGGCTAAAAAATAAAGAAGTCCATTAGTAAACACAGAAAGCACCTCCTACTGTTCCTTGGTACCTCTCAGATGAATCTGAAGCCAGGGCAATTCTTTGGGACACTCCAATGCAGGACCCTTTCTGAGAACACAGACAACTAAACCAGCAGTTTCGTGTGGCTCCTTCACAGGATGTTGTTCTTGGGACACAAGTTTTCAAGCCTGCTTGCCCATGCTGATGTGCTGCTGTTCAAGGAAGGATTTGCAGGAGCTGTGCAATAGACTCCAGGTGGCTGCTGATCTCTAATTTGCTCATTTATACAATGTCCTGGGAACAGTGGTTTTAAGCTGATGCAGCAGAGGGCATGTCCAAGTGTTTCCAAGAGATGTAGGAAATCACATCTCTGATAAGCAGCATGTATGGCTGTCCCTGCACATCTTTCCCAGGATGAAGAGCCTGGGAAAGCAGGCTGGCCTCTAACAAACTTTTCACAAGGCCACCTGAAACCAATCCCACGTGTATCCCTCCTGCTACTCCTCCAGCTGAAGAATGGCAGCCACACTTTCTGCTCTGAAGTAGTGCCCTGGAACCACAGCTGCTGATTTTGCTGCCTTCTTACATCTTAATTCAGTAAGATGAGAAGGCACAACTCTAATTCAACTGGCATAGGGACAGCACCTTCACCAGCTTGGCAGGAGCAGCCCACAGGGCAGGAGTGTCCTATCCACATAGAAACACTGGCACATAGAACCCATCACTTCCCATCTGGCTCTTACCTGTACCAGTTTGTGAGTGTCATCATGATGTAAAGAGAAGCAAGGAAGAGCATGAAGTGGAAGAAGGTGTAGCTGTACTGAACGCCATCCTTCTCATTGTCAGTGACACGGCGCACTTCTCCCTCCTCAGCAGCCCCGCTGCCTGTCCCCACACTCTCCTCCAGAATGGCAGTGTCACTGCCAGACAGTGTCAGCTTGTTCACCTGGCTGTTACTCGAAGAGCGGATGCTGCAACATAACCCAAAGACATGGTTAAAAACTCCTTTTGCAGTCAGGCTATGTTTGCTAATAAAGCAAGTAATGGATCACAATGAATGTCTGGGACTCACAGATTTTTTTAAATTCATTTGGAAACACAAGGAAACTCCTCAAACTGTTTTCATCTGAGCTTCTGTTAACCTAATTAAACAGCGTTCCTAGTCCCAGATCATAGAAAGGTGTGGTTTGGAAGGGACCCTAAAGATTATCTCATTCCAACCCACCTGCTGTGGGCAGAGACACATTCCACTACAGCAAGCTGCTCAGAGCTCCATCCAGCCTACCCCTGAACACTTCCAGGGATGGAGCATCCACAACTTCTCTGGACAACCATTGCAGTGCCTCACCACACCCTCACACTAGAATTTTTTTGTAATATCTAATCTAAACCTACTCTTTCAATTTTAATCCATGCCTTTGTAAAAGCCTCTCTCCACATTCCTTGCAGGCTCCCTTCAGACACTGGAAGGCCACAAGTAGGTCACCCCAAAGCCTTTTCTTCTCCAGGCTGAACAAACCCATTTGTCTCAGCCTTTCCTAACAGGAGAGGCACTCCATCCCTGTAATCACCTTGTAACATATGTTGTTCTGTTATCTGGATTGGGCTTGTAAAGCTTATCCTCATCCACAAAGCAGAACATAGCTTTATGAGCAACATTTGGCCTTGGGCCTGAGACAGCAGCTGGATGCGAATAAATGCAGGTACACTTTGCACTAGACCCAAATTCAAACAAAAGAGGCAGACAAATCCCAGTTCCTTATCACTGGACAGCAGTGCAGATCCTACCTGGAATACAAGAGGCAAAGGACAAAGATAACCAGTCCAACAACACTCTGGGCATCCCACCACTGCAGGGACTTGGGCGGAGCAGGCGTGGCAGGTGGGACGGTGGCATTGGCTGGAACAGCTGTGGGTGCAGCTATCTGGGTGATGATGTTCAGCAAACTTGGGTTACAGTTTCTTTCTGAAAGGGATTTCAAGGGAGATTAGAGAGATGAGCTTTGCCAGCATTTAGCTAAGAAAAGAGGACAAGTAAGCTCACAATTTTTCATTCCCTTTAACTGCTGACCCCTTCGATTTTCCAGAGGCAGAAATTGCCTGCAATATTTTACCTGCCTGTGAGCTAGACATGGGTATAATAAATAAATAACATCAGAATGCCCTGACATTGTTTCTTTTCTCCCCCCTTACAAACACTCCAGTTTAGTTCTGCAAAGTGGAGTTTGATGGTTTCAGTCAAGTCAGCTTTTCAGCCTCACAGGTTTTGATCTGGATGTATCAGCAATTCCCACAGAGTGATCTCTAATAACCATCAGCAGCTTCTGCTTTCACACCTAAATATGTGACTCAAGACAGTGTGTTGCTTACCAGGCTCATTGGACATGGCTGCCCAAGTGAGGTACATAGTGTAGAGTGTGATGACAGAGGACTGCAGGAGGCCAGAGCGAGGCTGATGTTCCTGTTGCAAAGGAGAAGAGCAAGCCAGGGTCAAAAAGGCAAGTCTTACCTTGAGTTGGATAGCTTTACCCCACTATCACAGATGCAAAAATTACTAGCATGAAAGCCATTGCTTTAGAAATGCATTGGGCTTTGTTCTATGTTCAAAAAACTGGAAGGAACTCCTTAGAGTTATAATTTTTGCAAAAAGCAACTCAAACACAGAAAGAATAAGCAAACCAAATCCATTTTTTTATGCCCGAGACTCAATTACAGGCTCTTACTGATTGAACCTCAACCTTCTCAATCAATTTTGTAGATGTGAATCTAGCATGTGATTTGAGCAACACCAGTTCAGAATTGAATAACATGCAACTTTCCTCTTATGTTAAACAAGCTCACCCCTAATTTCAAAGCCACAGTATTAAGCAAATAAATCTCCTGCAATTTTCTACTCCCTAACAGATTTCTCTGTTCAGCCAGGGCCTTCACCACAAAAGCATGCCAGAAGTCCTCCACATGGAAACAAAGTCCAAAACCATGTTAGCTCTAAAAAGCCTCTCTTCAGAAAATGTATGCAGCACAGTGGTTTCAAAGCAAGATTTTTCTTTAAGTTCCTAACCAGCACAGCTATGATAACCAAGTTTTAAAGTTTTTATGTCTGACTGAACTGGTACTACTTCTTTCTCACTTCCCTGCTTTGTGTGTCAGAAGAGAAGAGCAGAGAAAAGTCATACCTGAACTTTTGGAAGGATAGAAACAATGGAGACAGCGATGCACAAGATCATGTTAAAGCTGATGAAGAACTTGTTCTCAGCACAGTCATCAGGTTTCGTGTAGAAAACGTAGAAGAGAACAACAAAAACCACGGACAAGGCATAGAACAAGATTGTACAGGACAACAGAGCTGGAGGAAAAAATTTTTTTTACATTACACATATAGTTTTAATAGTACATCTAAAGTGGCTTACATTGCAAGACAGTCCCTCTACCTCACCTGGCAGTCTGGGTCACAAAACTACACTAGCAGAATGCATTTTTTTAATGTATGGCTAAATTTCTGCTTGTGCTCACTAAGCAGCATAGCTCAGAGGAAGGCCAGTGCTGCCATCAGGGGAACAGGACTTGCCTTTCAGCAGCAGTTTAATTAGTTTAACTGGTATCAGGCCACAGTGTCATAATGAAAGAGTGCTTTTTGTACACTTCTCGTGGACATTTATCTGCCCTGAATTCCTGTGCTCGAGGTCACCCATTTTTGTTTCCACTCTCTTCTTTGTAAAAAGCTACAAAATGCTGTTGCAGCATTCTTAGTTATGAGCTAAGAACCACAACAATTAGCACTCTGTAATTAGTGTCCAGCTGGGGAGCAGGCACCAAGGCACACTCAGTGTGGTACTGCAGCCACTGTCATGGACACAGCGGAGCTCCTGGGGACACAGAGGGGACGTGCAGAGCAAAGCTCAGATTTGAAGAGAACCAGGCTCTGAGCTCTGCACACCAGGCAAGTGTGGCTCATCAGGGCTCTCAGATGTGCTACTCACAAGCCCAAAGTATTTTGCAATTTATTGAACAAGAAAAAGGAAACACTGCTATTAATTTCACGTGTTTAGAGCAGTGACTCAGGGACACTGTGGAGTTTAATTCTAGGTATGTCTGCAAACCAGTAAATGATATTCTGCAAGGTACTGACCAGTACAAACAAACCCTTTACAGGTTAAGATTCCTACCTGCATACCAGCATTTAGAATTCCCCTCTTCCATTCTCTCCACCCAGCTCTCATTCCAAGAGTGTGCAAAATCCACAAGTAGAACCAACTGGATAAGAATGAAGCAGAAGGCTCCAGAAACACCAATCCAAAACCAAGCTAGAAAAGGGAGCAAGAAAAAATGTTAGTTTTCCTCATGCATGTGCTACCTCAGTTTAAAAATAAGAAAGCTCCTAATTATACTGCACACAAATAATGAAAAAAACTGAAACTGTATTTAGAAATGCAGATGCTGGTAATCACTTTGGCCTCAATCCTGCAAAAGCATGGAAGGAGTCCCAGCTATTCAAGGATGCAGCCAATGCTGGCAAAGCTGAGCCTAAGAATGTTTAGCCCAACACGTTTTCAGAATGAAGGCAACATCTAAGGTGGCATCTTTGTGTACATAAGTGCCATCATGCCACATTTCCCTGAGGGTCAACAACATTTTCAAGTTCCTGTGATGTGGCCAGACAGTAGAAGTTTCCCATACAGATTTTTCAGAGACTCTAAGGAAGTATTTAGCACTTGTCAGTGTCCTGAGTTGCCCCCAGTCTAGCTCTTTAGTGACTGTCTCACAAAGTAGAAAATTACTGATAACCAAAACCTATGCTGTTGAAAAGGGATTTCTTACTGCCATAACTTCAGCTGGTCATCAAAATACTGGATGAACCAAGGCACTCCAAAGAAGATGGGCAGAAACTGCATCTTCTACAAGAGAGCTTTCACCATTGCCTATGAAAATGTACTATTTTACTATTGCCATAGTAAATCTATGAAAAAGTTTGAGTTTATTCAAGTCAGAATTCCATGATGAATATTAACTGTACCTCTTGTGAAAGGCCCTTCAGGGATATAAAATGCTCCAACCATGATAGCCACAATGGCAGCTATTTTGAAGAACCAGAACCTTTAAAAGAAGATAGAAATCATAAATATTGGTCTTACTCTACACACAGTCAGTTCACACACAGTAGTCATGTGCTACATGCTCTGTAAGCAGCTTGGTCCAGTTCCAGCCAGGGCTTTGGATCGTATGATCCTGTTGACCGGGGAGATTGAGGACTTCCCATCTGTCTTGGTTGGAAGGACAGGTGTCTGCTAAGGAAAGCAGGAGCCTCCCTTGGAACAGAGGATTCAACCCCCCTTCCCTCCAAATTATTACAATTTTGAAATCAAGAGGCTTTCAGGCAAAGATATAGGAAATAGGAATAACAGTTCTTTACTTATATATATATATGTATATATATAACAAGGCAAGAGAAAAAAAAAAAAAAAGAACAAAATTGATTTTAAACTGATAGAGTTGGATACAACCCCATCCCTGGAAGCATTCAAGGCCAGGCTGGATGGGGCTCTGAGCAACTTGGTCTAGTGGAAGGTGTCCCTGCCCACAGC
This sequence comes from Lanius collurio, assembly GCA_020086605.1. Taxonomy (NCBI): domain Eukaryota; kingdom Metazoa; phylum Chordata; class Aves; order Passeriformes; family Laniidae; genus Lanius; species Lanius collurio. The sequence goes on from JACBWW010000027.1 coordinate 6,425,827, forward strand.
AGGGGGGTGGAAGTGGATCCTCTTTAAGGTGTCTTCCAACCCAAACCATTTCTATAATTTTATGAGTCTATGCTCTCCAAAGGTCCCTTTCCAATTAAATGACTCTATGATGATTCAGTCACCTAGCCCAGAACTAATTCAGTTCAATCAGGGAATTGGAAATCAGAAACCAGTTTCTGCTGGCTGAGTCAGACTGGCCTTGAGAATGACCCAGTGAGTGCCAGAGGCAGCACAAGGTTGGAGATATAAAGTAGCTGCAATCTGACATCTCTATGGAAACAAAGAGCACTGTCCTTTTGGTTACCCCCATCTCAGAGTGGCACCCTCAACCAGGACACTGAACATCTTACATCTTCTCAAATAGGAAGCTTTTTAGGAGACTAAAGCACTACTCTGTACTGGGTCCAAAAGAAACCGGACGCTGTCCGTGTACGCATAAAGGAATTTCCACTGTGTTCAGCAGAGAAACTGGAAGGAGGAAACAAGCTGGAAGGGCAGCCAGCTGGCTCACACATACCCATTGTGTATCGAGGCTCTCGGGTCATTACTGGTTTTCACTTCTATCATGAGCAGAGAGAGGAGGAAGAAGAACACGGCCATGGCAAAGCTGACACGATAGACAGCTCTGTACCCCACAAACACATCACAGCTGACAAACCCATCCAAGTGGGGGATCTGAGTGTGAAGCCCCTCGTCACAAAATCCAGGTATCTGAGAAAATACACATTTCATTGAGAATTTACATTTGCAATTACGTTTTTTAGGTCTGTAACAGCCAAGGCTTTCAGTCAACAATCTTCTGGGAGGTCAGCGAACAAAAGACCTCGTGCTCAGACCTTATTATCAACTGTCTTTCCCCATGTCAACACTTTTCACCCAGGGAGATTAAGATACCACAGCAGCAGGCCTCTGATAACAACTGACCATCTCCATGTCTGGTCAGATTTCAGAGACCAGGCATGTACTAAAAAAGGAACATTCACTGAATTTGCTGTTTCAGCCAGAAGCCATTCAGTACACGCAGCCTCTTAACTCAGGAACAAGGACACTTGGGTGTTTGTGTCTCACACATAATTCATTCCAAGGAAAGAAAATCAATAGTCACTGGCACAAGCAATGGCATTTAAAACAGTCAGAAAGAGGTTTTTCCCCTCCATACCTTTTTCAGCTGCTCTTCCATGCCTGGTGCCAGCATAATGCAGGCAAGCACAGTACTGAGGAGGAGAAGGAAGGCATAGATAAGACGTGTCACTGTCGAATTCTTGCTGTTGGGGCAACATCGGCACAGTAAACACGAGGCACCGCTGCACAGACAGGGAATCTGAAGGGCAGAGACAGGAATAGTAAGGGCATTCCCCTCGCAGCTGACACCAGCGCGTCAGGCGACACCGAGAGGAAAACCCGAACTCCATTTAGAGACACTCCCCTCCGGACCGCACAGATAAACCGCTAATCGGCGTTTCTGGCTGACAACGTGTTTGCGAACACCCGGAGATAACCGGGTTTATCGGCCTGGGCTGCCCCTGGGGCCTAGCCAGAGTGGGCCCCGGCCGCCAGCGACCTGCTCCGGCCAGGCGGCCGCCGCGGCCCCGGGAAGGACACCGATGGCTCCAGCCATCTCTGCTCCCAGAGCCTGGAGCCAGCCCGGCTCCGGCGGGACCGGGACTGCGCCCACGGGGACTCAGAGTGATGACCCGCCACTGGATCGGCCCGGGCTGCCAACAGAGGCAGCGCTCCGGGCCGGGCCCGCTCCTTAGGATGGAAGGGGTCGTTCAGGGTGTGAAGGAGCAGGTTTGGGGTGGGAGGGGAGCCCCGCACTCACCCAGCTGGCCAGCGAGCAGACGCCCAGCACGGCCCCCATGGCGCCGCCACCGCCCCTCCGCCCGCTTCCTGCTTCCGCCCACACCCCGCGGCCTCACGGGGCGGGCGCCGTCGGGAGCCGCCGCCGCCGCTCATTGGCCACCGCTCCGCCCGGGGGCGGCCGCCCGCCAATGAGAAGGCGCGATGAAACCTCGCGCCAAGAGGAAGAGGGGGAGAGCAGACGAGGGGCGGGGCGATGTTGTTTTTCAACACTTCTTCCGCCTTCGCCGAGGGGAGGGAGGGCGCTGATTGGCTGAAGAGACAGTGGGTGGGCGGTTCCTAGAGCATGACAGCCAATGAGTGAGGCCGATTGGCAGCCCGGCAGCCGTTCCATACCTGCCTGCGGC
>JACBWW010000027.1:6428433-6479755 GCA_020086605.1 Lanius collurio
CAGTAATCCTGGGCAAATAATTCAAATGTATTGGAATATAGTGTGTTACTAACACAGTGATGAAACTCATCTAAATCTTGAATCTACAAGGGTTTTCTTCTCAGGACATTTATGAGAGAAATAGTTTTGTAAAGTACTGTGGGATCCTCTGCTGGGTTATGCTGGGCAGAGACAAGGGATGCAGATAAAAAACTTTTTCCTTCCACTGTCCACGTAACAAGAGATTTCCAAGTGCTCATTTTACTTCCCAGCATAAATCCTCTCTGATTCTGCATCACATCACCTAAACCCCTGCGTGTTTAACAGGAGATAAGGATGAAGTCAGCCTAGGGATGTCAGCTCTGGGAACGAGACAGGATATGGCAGGAGGTTATCCTGGTTTGTACAAAAATACCCTGCTCTGGTTTGTTAATCAGCTCTGACAGCAGAATGAAATGGTGCATCCCTTCTGTATCTATACATTACATCCCATACATATGTAAGTTGAAATGCCTAGAATAAACCCCTTCGAATTAGGTAATATTTAAAGGAAATGTGTCAGATTTAGTCATTTGAAAGCAGTTCTCTGCAGTTCCTTTGTGCAGCTGAGCTCATAAAAAAATGTCACTCAAGCTTGTGCGTTAGTGCTATTCTTGTTACTCTCAAGGGTCTCTTTTCTGTGATAACAAAAACGCAGAAATTTTCCTGATGTTCCCTGGAGTATTTGAGGGTTCCTGCTCTGCATGCACTGTGTTTTTGCAGGTAACAGATGCCACAGACACATTATAATTGAATAATCCTTTGACCATCCAGAATCTTTCAGTTAGGTGATGGGAACAGCAAATTGGAATGGCTGTGCCAAGATGTCTGTAAAAATTAAAAAATCATAATCATACATTGTCTGTGTTTCTACAGTAGCATTGCCTTGACTCATATACACGTCTAAACATCTAACTGTGCTCTGGCCTGCATAAAGTTCCAAATTCAGATGTATTGGCATCAGCTTTCCAATAAAATCCTCCTAATTATTGGGCTTCTGTAAAGTGTTTAGCTTTAAGCTATATTTACATCTGTGCTTTATTTGATTTGATCTCCAGAGCATAAAGCATTGCAGTTTTCTTGAGACAACTGCTTTTCCATCTGTTTAGTCCAGAATTTGAGTTGAGCTCTGCTCAACAATTCAGATTTTAAGCAGTGCTTTGAGAACAGCTGCCAAAGCCCCCATCCACGAGGAGGTTAGTGATGCAATAATGGGCAAAATACTGCTATGGCTGGCACCACCAGTGGGTTTAATTGGTCTTTAAACAATCAGAGTGAAAAGCTTCTACAAAATCATGATGTACCAGCAGGGTAGAAAGTCCTGCCAAGTATAAATACCTCTAAGTTTGTGGATGACTTGCCCTGGTGTGTGATCTCGCTGTGTACCGGGGCTCGCTGGCCGCTGCCGTGCAGAGACCGGGGACAGCTCTCTGCTGCCGTTCGCTGGGCACACACAGCTGAGTGCTGCCGCTGGCCTGGCTCGTCTCTGCACACAGCCTGCCTTCACACTCACAGCCCCCCGCTCTGAGACCAAGGAAAATCAACCTAGGCCATGCCCTCGAGTCCCCAAATACACCAGCTGATTTCTCTGCAGTCCTTCACTCATGATTTTATAAATCTCTTCTCCCCTTGACTGCGTGCTCTGTGACTGTATTAGCACCTGCCTCTGCACTTCTTAGGCTCTCTATTTTCCTATCATGTCATGGATACGTGAGTCATCTTATTTGTGATCTGCTGAGCTGAGTGAGAGTCATAGTAGAGTTGTGTGCTTCAAGGCCATTAGTAACGCAGCTAAAACTTGCATAATATATTCTTCTGTGTCTAAATCCCTGAGAGATTGAGTAACTGTTTTCTTTTTCACCCCAAGTGAGTATGCAACTGGATGAGTCACTGCTGTTATGATAGAAGAATTGTAATCTGTGTCTTTCCAGTTTTGTTTGGCCAGAGATTTATTTTATAGGACACCTTTGTTCAATCTCCTCTGTGTCTTTATTTATCACCAGAGACCTTTTCACTCTCTTCACTTAAGATCATGCGCTCTGGTCTGGAAACTGCATTTGTTTAAGTTATTGGTGAAACAGATGGAGAAAAATGTTCACCTTAATCTAATACCCTGGAATGGTATTACTGAGTTCTTTCATCTCATTATTTATGGAAGCATCAGTCAAACTTAAATGTATTGAAAAGTATTTAAATAAAATTAAATAAAAGCTTATACATAAAATCCCCTCCCCCCCAAAAAAAACCCCAAAACCACCACAATAACAAACCACCCAACAATAAAAACATAAACAGAGATAGATTTACAGGAATATTTTGCACAAAAGATCTGCAGTGACATCTGTGAGTGAACCATGGAAGGCACTAGCAACAGATGGCTGGTAAAAAGGAGGAGGGAGTGAAGAGTTTCATGATAGGTGAATGTGGTACCCCTGCAAACAGCACAGGGTGCTCAGACAGGGCCCTCAGGGGCACAGGATCTGACCCAGACAGGGCTGGCACTGTTGGATCAGCCCTAGCCCTGTGCTGATGTGAGCCACTTGCAACTGTCCCAGGAGGAGTCTTGGAGCCAGAGGCATTGCTGGAGCTGGAACTTTCCCCCATCCTGGCTCAGCATCAGCTCCTGCTCCCCTGGCAGGGCTGAGCTGGGCTCAAGTTTGGTGCTGGAGCACCTCAGGCTGTGCAGAGCATCAAGGACCATGTTTTTAAGTAGCCACTTCAAGAGTGGGTAGCCAAAAAGCAAGCCAATCTTCACTTGAGCATTATCCAAGCACACTTATAAATATTGCAGAGTTTATAGTTTCAAATGGTTTAATGCCTTTTCCTTGCTTGATATATTATCTTTTTATTAAGGCAGGATTTATTTCCCCTGTCTCTGTGACCCCATCTCTCCCCTGAGAGCCTGTGCTGAAATCCAGCTGGCCAGCCTTTGTGTATCAGCAGTGGCTGCAGCAGAACAGCTTCCAGTGAAACAACAGTGGGAGGAAAACTCAGGAATTTCTTGATTTAATCCTGCCTTGAGCAGTGACGAGATGTGTGGCTTTAGGTGAGCCACAGGACTATATGAGTCAATATGCAATGTGAGAAAATGAGCATATCCCAGAGCCACGGCAGACTCTTTTCATTCATCTTTAAATGCAGCTTAAAATACAGTGAGTGCCTGGCCCATTTTTTTTCTTGCACTGAAAAGAGCAATACAGAATCATACTGTCCATGATAATTTCTTTTAGCTGAAGACTTCTTCCCCTTCTTTTCCATTGTCCCCTCCACTGCTGCTTTCCAAGATGCTCTGAAGCCAGTGAAATAGTTCTTTCTCATAAATCTTTTAAATCATGTAAATCCTCCCAGCATACCAGCTGACATTTCAGATGTTGCATTTTTGCATTTGTGCCAGGAAGCTTTGAGCATGCTTCAGTTGCTTATGTTGTTATATGTTTTCAAAGAAGGCAAAACAGTTCCTTCCTCTTGTGTCTCCAGCAGAGACTGTTTCTCCTTGAGAAAGGAGTTCACATGATCATAAAGATGCGTCAGATAAATCCCTTCCCACGTTTGATATTTGCTAAGTTGAATGATTGTTATTCCAAAGCCTTAGCTGGGATGGTTTTGTGATTTAACATCTCCAGGGTAATTTTTTCTTCTATTCACAAGCTTTAAAGAAATAGTCTAAAAACTAAAGCCTTCAACTTAGAAAGACTCAGTAACCAAACCCTCTGGGCAGTGTTATCTTCACAAATATTTCTCCCTGTTTGTTTGTTTAAAGTTGGCCAAGAGTTCCAGAAATACTTTTAAGATAACAAAAATGGGCATCCAGCTCAGAAAGGAACTCTGTATTTAGAAACTCTGAAATACTACTGGGGGGTTGGCTGTGCTGTTAACTCTTTTCTGGTTGTTCTGAACCTCCATGGCATTGGGGAATGAGTCATGACATTCTTCTTTATCTAACTGTTTTTCCCATCCTAGATGATTTAGAAGAAAAAAGTGCCCTGGGGAAGTCTAACAATACAATGCCATTCTGGTCACATCTCTGGCTTCAATGGGGTTGTTGCCCACGAGGGTGTAAATCAAGTGGTTTGCAGAAGGCAGCGCAGGGCAAGAGCTGGCAAGGCTCAGCACTCACAGAATCCACGTGCACTGGGGGCAGAAACAGCCACAGTCTTAATCCTGGAAGGGAAGGAAGGGGAAGAACTGAGGGCTGAGTGTTGGGTTATCAGGGGATCTTACAACCAGCTTCCTGCTGCAGAACACACTTGAGAAAAGTGAGCTGCAAATGCAGGCAGTCGTTTTAAAGTGCACATTAAGTGTGTCGTGTCCGTAGGAAACAAAAGCAGGTCATTGTGCTCAGTGTGACGTACACAGGTGTTTCAGTGGCAGAAACAGAGTCATTTCCCCCTATTAAAAATAACAGTTCAGTTCAGAATTTGTTGGCTTTTTGAGATAATGGCAGAAGTTTCTACAGACTATGGGACAACTTAAAATTAATTAAATGGTGTGCTGGTATAACTGTATTTCCTACCTGGTTTTCTGGGCCTTTTGCAGAACCCAATGTTGGACAGGCCCACAGTACAGTTCTTGAGGATATTTTCATTTCAAAGCTGTTTTTCTCAAACATGTATTTTGTATCATTACAGTCTTCAAACAATTTGAAGCAAGATCTATTGAAGCAATGCCCCTGTGCATTTCAGTGTATGCCCCACAAACAGTGGGTTCTGGGCTGAGAAATAGTCCCTGCAAGGACTGAGCTCTCCCTCCAGCCCGTGAAGGTGAATTACTCTCTGATACCTGATCTAACATTCCCTTAGACCTGGCCTCTACTTACTGTCACGGGAAACTTTGATGTCTTATTTTTAGATGAGCTTTTGTGGTTTTAAAATTAAAGTCTGATTGTAGCCAGGTATTAATTTCAGTGAAAAAAATAACATGGAAAACCTGACACAGGCTGGTCAGCAAGGAACATGCTGGGCAGTGGGAATCTCAACTCAATTACCTGTCTGTAGGGGTTGAAATTTTACTTAGTGTTTTATGGTTAGGCACCAGCTGAAGTGAAGATGTTGCTTAACTGAAGAGTCATTATTTACCATTAATAAAACTGATACCATGACAAATTCCTTATGGCGTAGATGTGCTATCATATCTTGGCAACAGTAGCAGAAGAAATTATTCTGCCTGGCTTGCAGGCTTGTCTTCATTGTAAAAAGAAAAATAATGAGGCTGTAATTACCCAGCTTGGAACTAAATGAACCCAACTGAAAGTGCTGAATGATTAAAGATGACTCCTAACTGCTTCCCAAATGTGGCTTGTTTGGATACCTTCCCTGACAGTGCCAGCTCCTGGCTCTGGCTGGGCTGGATCCCTTGGCAGCAGGCACAGCTCAGTTGTTTGGACAGTGGTGGTGTCCCAGTTCGAAGTCCCGTGGAACAAATAGTGGTAAATATTCCACAAGCCTTGCCAAAAATCATCTGTTTACACGAGGAAGTCATCCTGCAGAAGACTGGGATGAAATTCAGAATACAACAACCCCTCCATATTGTTTCTTGGGGTAACGAACCCTATCATGTAGTAGTTTCCTCTAAAATAGTAATTATTTTGCACCTGGGGTCACACACTTCTCCCTCCAACATCCAACATTGCAATATCAAATCTATCAGGTTTCTCTAATTTTGCATCTTACTTTTATCTGCTAAACCAATAGATTCAATTCTCTGTTTTTTTCTCTTGTGCAAATAAAGATGGGAAAAGGAGGTCTGTTATTTTATTAATTCTAGTTCTCAGTTTCACACAATTTCTTGTTAACCAGTAACACAACAGCTAGCAGACTTAATACCCAAATTGATTTAGATATTGAAAAGCTCATGACTCTTTGTCTTCAGGACAGAAGTAGTATGTTTGGTGGAGCTCTTGGAGAGATGGGGATGAACTTCCCCTGCAATGAAGAGGCATAAAAGAACGTTTCCAGGTACCCAGCTGGCTACATTCTTGTTCAACTCATCCTTGAAGACAGCTGAGATTTAATTATATTATTAACAATAAATTACAGTGCCTGGAGACTTGGATAAATAATAACTAAAAGGGCCTCTTAGCCACAATAAAGTGGATTTTCCCTTCTGGTCACTCAGTTTGAGCCCTCGTTCCTGCAGGAGAACAGGTAGTGCTGCAGTGGAGCACACACCTCTTGTCTGACCTGCAGGATCTCCTGCTTGTTGCCATAGAGATGGAGAGCTGAGGCCCTTTTGTGTAGCAATTCTGCACTGCAAATGCCTGTTTGGTACCACGTCCCCCTGTCAGCAGCTCAGTCCCTGGGGCCTGTGGGTGGCCTGGGACTGTGCAGGTGTCCAGAGTGCTGTAGATGTTGCTCCCTGGAACACGCCTGTGCAGGGTGGGCAGCACATCAAAGTAGGTTCAGACAGAGAAATATATCTGTGCATACAGAAATAACAGCACAACTGTCACACTGATGGCTCGCTGCATGCCTGGCAGGTCACATCACTGCCACCACTGCTGGGTGCAGTGAGGAGCCACTGGGTGCCACAGCAATTTGGGCAAAGGGTACTTTGGGCAGTGACTGGCATTGACTTCTCACTCAGAGGGCAAGGAACCAGCCCCAAACACAGACTTTTAGATAAAATATGACTGAAAGTTTCTGGCCCAAGACAGCCTTTTATTAAAGGGTCTTCTGCAAGACCTTCCTGTGAGACATCTAACTCATGACTATGTGGAGCTGAGGTTTTAACATATAGCTCAGGAAAGCTGATGTCCACTTAAACGTCATTGCTTGATTATTTTTGCAATGAATAATCTGAATAAAGACACTTGATATTTTATCAGGCCAAGTTTTACAAAGCTGAAAACAAGTGCTTGAGAGATGTTATAAAAAGAAATTATTTAATCCACAAAAGTGAGTGGCAACAGGGGTCTGTCTGAAAACATTTAACTCTGTCTCCAAAAAGCCATAATCCTGCATAAAAGTGAAAATTTTACACCTGTCCAAGAAAACCCAGCCCAACTATGTGAGAAAGAGAATCTGAAACAAATCTAGTGAACTCAGGGAGTAAGTTTTGAAAACTGGAAATCGTGAATAATCATAAGGGAACAGTCATGACATAAACAGCAGTAGATAAAATACTTCTCCAAGCAGCAGGGAGTGGATTGGCCATGATTAGGTGAGAAGGTCTGTTTGGTGGCACAGACCCACGAGAGAATTGGACCATCGATCTGTGATGGCCATGGAGGAGCTGTCAGGAACAGAGCAGACAAGGTTGATGTTCTGAGCTGGGTGAAAATCTGTCTCTGTAGTGGCCATTTAGCCTTCTGTCCTTCCACCAGCTGCCTGCCAGAAGGAGAGGATAGTACAAGTACCTCTTTAACTTTGTCTGTCTTGGCTATTTAAAGGAGTTAGATTTCTGAGGCTGGAGCTATGCCTTAGGATCTACTGCTTCAGTAAGGAAGGAGCATTTGAGACACTGGTGTAACCCACTGAGAACTGATGGCTCTGCCTCCTGGCAAATCCCATGCCCCACAATGTCCTGCATTCCTCCCAGGAGCCAGCACTCTCCTCTGCCCACAGCTGGTAAGGAAGAACAGGGCTCTCTCAGCCACTGTGTCCACCCTGAGCTGGCAGAGCTCCTCTCTGAGAAGAGCTCAGGCAGCCCTGTCACCACATCTTACACCTTCCTGTGCCAGCCACTGCACTCCTGGGCAACACCTGAAACCCAGGGCATGTTGCCAGTACAGTGCTGGGAGCAAAGGGCTGTGCCTGGGAGCAGGGCCCCAGGGAAATGCTCCCAGGTCACCAGGCAACCCCTGTTGGGTTTTTTTTCATGTACACTCTTGGCACAAACAGAATATTTTGTTCTCTGACCAGAACACAGAGCTCTTCCCATGGAGCAGCCTGAACTCCTGCTGCTCTCAGACAGTCACAGCGATGCTGCATCTCCCTGATCTCAGTGTCTGTGCCCTCAGGAAGAGCTAGAATAGATAAATGGCACCATGTCTAAGGGCATGGGACAGTACAGGACACAGGAGCAGCCTTGCTGGGCTCACCCTGGCTGTTGCAGTGGTCACAGGCTTCACAAGAAGGCATCTGGTTACACGTCCTCCCTTAATCAACCAACATGGAAAGCAAGGAAACATAACAGGAGGTTAGGCTGAATTTTTTCCCAACCATAGGTAGAGCATATGGTGAAGCCTGAAGATTGCAGTCCTTTGACTCACACAGAGGATCAATAACATGAGTTTGATCCCTCGCTGTTCCAGAGCAGGAGTCCTCTTTTCAGACTTTGTGGAATAAAGTCATATAAAAGCCCATTTAGCTGAGAGCACGAGTTAGAATCAAAATATTTACTTGTCTGCTGCACATCAGCAACAGGAATCCTTGCCTGGTTGCCAGCCACTGGTGAACAATCAGCTGTTGGCTGGGTGGCTCTGGCATGTATTAAACACTGACAGAGATGACTATTTGCTTCTCATTTATCAGCAAATTCCTTTGCTCTTCAAAAAGGAGAAACACAGCTGCCAACCCAGCCTGCTCCTTGATTTCTTCCAGCCACAGTCTCTGGCAGAATCAGAGGGACAAAGGGAAGAAGTACCTGTTTGTGCACCTCAGCACATCTCTTGCTTCCCTCACAGCAACATCTGAGCAGTCAGTCTTGATCAGCTTAAGTAAAACCTCTCCTGCTGCACCTTCTCATCCTGACAATCATTTTTAGCTTTTTCTGTATATCTGACCTCTCCCACCAAGCAGAATGAACCTATTTAATTAATACTTGTGTGTTCTTCCCCACTCTGAACACACCCTGAACCGACAGAGACATCATTCACGTTGTGCCTCAGACAAGAAAGCTTTTACCACAAGGGATGATTTTCTGATGAAACATGTGCTGGATGCATGACCTTTGTGGGTTTACACTGGAGAAGCTTCTGGAGTCCTTTAGACAAACAAACCCCTGACCAAGCAGGATTGATGTGCATTTTGTAGCCTTTGTGCTGTGAACGAGCTGCCGGCTTGCTCCTATCAGCAGCAGGTAAAGTGCTTCTTATAGAGAGTGTGTGAGGGACTTTGGAATGAGCTGTGGGACCCCTTGGGAAGAATGAGGTGTAGGACAGTGCTGTCACTGCCTGGGGACTCTGGCTTGCCATGAGGTCCGGTTTGAGATCTGCCTGTATTTGTTGCAGCTGCAAAGAGGTAATTGTCAAGTGACTTCTTTCTTTTGCTGTCAAGTGACTTCTTTTGCAAGAGCCTTTGGACAGAAGGGATTTTGCAGAAATGAAAGATGAGACGGTGCACGTCCATGATGGGCTTCCAGCAAAGGCTTGGAACTAGGCTTTGGGGACTATTAAACACAAAATTCATTTATTTTCTGTACTGAATACATTCCCTAGGGAAAAAATGAAAAAAAAAAAAGCTTGGGCTGACACTCCCACCTATCTAGTTGAGACAAACCTTTTGGAGGTGTTTGGCACAGAGGCAGAGGAGATAAGGTCAGTGGAAAGAAGTGGCCGGGAAGGGGGAAGGGATGAGCTCGTGGAGTGAAATTGCCCAGAAGCAAAGCACAGCCACTCACTTTGCAATGAAAAGCTTTATCATCTCTGCACAGATTAGTGCAGCTAAAAATAGCTTCAGCTCAAAGTAAACAGTTTTTTGAGTGTGCTCTGCCCTGCTGGAATGCCAGCCCTGCACAGAGCCACCATGCCAGCAGCCACAACCCTGTCCCCACGGTCCCAGTGCCCAGAGGGGCTCCCCACAGCCCTGCTCAACTCCTCAACCCTGCCCATTAATAGGGGTGACCCTGAAGGGGGGGTCACTAATGAGTTTAGCCTCATTACAAGCTTTTTTGTGTTTCACTTGTTGAGCCTTTCTGGATGAGCAACTTCTATAAAAACAAAATGGGTCTGAACACCGGGTAATTCATTCAGACATCCCAGCATCCACTCTCTCTTCCCTAATCAACAGCAAACTGTGTCCTTTCCTTGACAGCAAAAAGTGTTGCTTGTCACTAAAGCTGCTTTTACTTGTCTGTTTCTCTTCTTGTCATGAATCTCCAAGTGGAGTTGTTATTTGATGGCTTAAGATACCCACTCTTGCCTTGGGGAGCCCAGCACACCATTGAAATATGTTCTGTGGGGTTTTTTTGGATGAAAAATAGTTTATTTAAAGTATTTATTTTATGAGAGGAAGTCTGGAAAAAACCCTCAGGTTGTCCCATTTTTTTTCATGCGTATCTTGTGCCATTCCACATTTCCTTGCAATTCTGATGACATCAAGTGACACAGAGCCCTCAATGCCTGGGAAATGCAGCGGGAAGCTGCTCTTACGTGAGGAGGCTGCATCAGCGGCTGCCACGGCGCTGCTCTAACCCTGGCAGCACGGGCTTCCCAGGGAAGCGAGGCTTAGGCTGCAAAAACATTCGGGTCAGAGGCAGGTCAGACCCTTCTGAAGTGACAGCTTGTCTCCTTGGGCTCCAGAGCTTCCCGGAGGGTCCTTTGTGCTGGTGGTGCTCCTTGCCGGGGCAGGCAGCGTGCGGTCCCGCACGGCGCTGCTGCTCCGGGGCTGGGCTCCTGTACGGGAGCACCCTTGGGGATACTCTCACCTCAGTTTGACATTTGCCCTCTAAGATTGCTTCAGTTTTGTCCCTCCTCCAGCTAAAGGTTGACAGTCAACCCGCAGGGAAGCTTCTTGTTGTCTCTGAGCCGTGCTCTCCCATGCCGTGTGGCACCAGAGTAGCCAAGGTGGCACCCGCAGCGTGGGCTGCAGCCATCACAAGCCCATCCTTTCCCTGGGGCATTGCTCTCTGCATCCCACTCTGTGGCACAAAACTAAAAAATTCACAGTTCACTACAGACCAGCTGCAAGGTCAAAAGCAGCAGAGCCAAACCTCCAGTTGTCCAGAGTGGTAATGGCATCACCATCGATTCTAGACTGTGCAGGACAGCAGTGTGAGGCAGATGGGTACAACAGGCAGCGACAACCTCACCAAAGACAAATGTGTGAGTAAAGCAGGAGCCACTAAAGGGGGATTGTGGCTGCAGCTGAGTCAGTCAGCTCAAGGCTGTGACACCATCCATCACACAGGGCAGCCACGCCAGGCAGCTCTGACATCTGCCCATCACCTCTGGATGAATGTCTTATGGTGGACAAAGCAACAGGACAGGAGATGGTGAACATGAGCATCTGCTAGAAGTTAGGGTGTGTTATTGTAAAATGTCTGCTTTTGCTTAAGAACAGGAAGACTGAATACATTGAAAGCCACACATTTTTTTCCTAATACATGAAGATTTCAGGCAAACTTTTTGGCATCTTGGCATTGCCACCCCTTCTCCTACTTGCACAAAAAACAAAAAACAAAAACAAAACAAAACAAAACAAAACAAAAAAAAAAAAAAAAAACCCAAAAACCAAAAAACAAACAAAAAAAAAACCAAAAAACCCCCACCCCAGACTGTAGAAAAACTTAAACTGCATTTTTTCACTTAAAAAGAGTTTTGATGGAAAATGTCTGACAAGTCCCTTTAGAGGATGATGTTACACCAGAAAGTCACTGTAAGGACTCACAAGTGTGTGCAGAAAAGGATGGACTTTGGGGTGAGTCCTTTGGGGGGGCTTGCTTCCAGGACCACACACAGGACTGGGAGCTTTGAGCAAGACAAGGCATGTCTTATTTTAGAAGTACATATTCTGAGCTCCTGGCTTTCCAAAGTACTTGGCTGTTGCCATTGTTCTTTGTTGTTTGTTCAGTAATGGTACTGGCCACACTCTGCCAAGGAAATGCCTGGGTAACTGGTGTAGCACTTGCATCCTTACCAAACTTGGCCTCCAAACCCTGCAGTCCAAGTGTTAGTGTGAAGCTGTGACCTTCTGGATCCTTTTCAAATGTAAGCTGGAGTAAAGGGAAAACTGCAGCCTTGGCCAGACCATCACAGCAGTCTCCTGAGGCTGTGCTGTTCCTCAGCACAGCAGAGCCATCCTCCCTCCCTGGCACCTCGTGAAGACAGGCAGGGCATTGTGGTGAATCCCTTACTGCTACTTTTGGGTGAGCAGCAGCATTGTGTGACTCAAAACAGCTGGAGAGAGATGGGTTCTGCCAGGTAATGCATCTCAGGAAATCAGGAAATCATCTCAGGGCTTCCTTGGGCTGTTTTTGAACTTAAAACTGAATTGAATCAGGAGGCTGCACGAGGTTGGCTTAGGGATACACAGAGCATGGATATTTTATGTTCTATTGAGGTCCACTCCCCTTCATCTATGCCTCAGTATTGTCATCAGGGTGTTTCCTGTGCTGCTTGCTGCTGTTGGTGTTTTTATCTCTTCCTGTGATCCTGTGGGTATCTTTCACAGCAACCATCATGTTTTTGGGCACACACAGATTATATCTGGAGGTGGTGATGGCAGCAGAGGTGGAAAAGGTCCAAGTGTGCAGGGTGGTGCCAACGTGGGAGGAGAGGCTTGTGCTCTTCACCTGTCACTGGGTAGCTCTGGGTCCCATCTGTCATGGGAGAGCTGCAGGAATGCAGAGATGCTGCTTCTGCACCTGTCTGGTGCTCAGCGAGACAGTGGGTTGGGAAAGTGCTCCTGGCTCACACCACTCACTTTGCATGCAACCTGAAACAAAAACTCACCTAGCTTGAGTGGGGACTGGATCCATTCCTGGGCAAACACCCTTTGTGCTCCCCAGTTGGGTTGAGGACCTGAGTGTTCTTACAGCAGGGCTGGAGCAAGCCTTTCACTCTCTCAGCAAAGCAATTACCTCTAATGAGCCCTGTTCCTGAGCATTCAGGCAGGAGCAGGCAGCACTATGGACATTCCTGTGTACTCACACACCTTCCCTCCACCACGCAGGAGCACAGGCCCAGAAGGCAACTGCAACCACCTTGATTGATTGGTTTCAGCCACCCAGTGGGGTCTGCAAGGCTGAAGGGACACCAGGAGGGGATGCCAGCCAGAGGGACATTCCTCAGTTCATGTGGTACCATGTGGTACCAAGAATATCCAAAATTTTCTCTTCTTCTCTAGTGACCTCAAGCTCACTGAGAGCTCCCAGGGTGTGCTTCACACAGCAGGGTGGCCACAAAGGCCTGTGTTTTATATGTGGTATTGCCTTAGCACCCTCCTCCTTAAATCCAGGTTCTGTCACCAGCTAGCTCTGCACTTCGCCCCCAAATACAGCTGGCACACAGGGGCAGATGAGCTGAAGTACTCCTGTGGTTTACTCCATGGGAGTCAGTGGAGCAGGAAGCACTCCAAAACAACACAAAGCTGGGTTTTTCTTGGGAGGCACTTTCTCAGTGCTACACCTGGCAGGATAGCTCAGGCTGCTCGGGGGGGCTGATGGTGTCTTTGGCCAGGCAGTGATGGAGAGGATAAACGGTGGGATGCAGGTGAGATGTACATCCGAGCAGCATGCCAGAGAAACCTGGGGGAGCAGCAGGCAGGAGAGAGCATCTGGCAGCAGAAGCCCCAGCGCTGAGCATTGAAGGGTGGATGCTTGGGCACATGCAGCTGCCGGGGGATGGGGTTACAAGCCAAAGCTAAACAAAGATCCCTGTGAAAAGGAAACGGATCCCTCCTGCCGACTGTAAGGTAGGAGCCGAGCGGGAGTTGCTTGACATCATCGGGCAGAGCATTGGATTACAGCAGGCAGGCACTGACTCGAGGGGAGGAGAACACGCCCCTTGGCCCCACAAGTGCAACTTCATTTAGCAGCTCCCAGTAGAAGGAAACTGCAAGTCTGAAACTGGCTGCGACTCTCCCGGCCAGCTTGGCTGCTCGCCACAGTGGGCAGAGACGCCAGGAGGGTGTAATCCAGCCTCGGTTCCTTCCTCAGCAGCGGGACCACGGGACTTGGGAGCTGAGAGGCGGCGGGATCCAGGGCTGTAAGTAGGGCTGTGCTCGCTGTGGTGGGGGCGAGGGGCTGGGGCGGTGGGTGACAAGGACACCTGCCCGGGAGTGCAGCCAGGGTCTCTTCTCCTGCCCACCGCCGTGCCACGAGGCAGGGGTTTGTTCGGAGAGACGGTGAACTTTTACCCGATCGACTGCGGACAGTGAGGGCTTTGCTGCCGGCAAACCAGGGGCTAAAAAGGCAGAGCTGCATCCCGGTTTTACTGCTGTTGGGAGAGAGAAGCTGCTCGCAGGCTGATGGCAGGGAGGTGGCTGCTGTTCCGCTTGGGAAATAACGCGGTTCAGCGCTCGCCACAAAGGAGTAGCCGGGAGAGCAGACTCAGAGGATAGAAATCACAGAAGACCACGGATCAGTGACCCCCGTGGGGATTTCTGGCCTCATTTCCAACATGTGTCCGTTTATTCTGAGCGATGTGCCGGAGGGAATCCCTTACAGCACGGGGGTTGCTCTGTGCTCGCACGGGAATGGGACAGGCACCCGGTGGTCCATCAGTGCGGGGCCGTGGTGGGAATCCATCCCTTGGGATGTCAGGAGCTGTAGGGCTGCCCGGGACTCCTCTCAGAACTGCGGGCATGAGCAGAGCTTTCAGAACGTGGCAGCAGAAGCAGGCTCAGAGACTTGCTGGCATCCAGCTTTCCAAGCAAATGTTTGAAAAGGCAAAGACTTGTGATAAAAAAAGAACTGCTGTGTGGTGATATTCTCAGGAGGCTTTGCAAATTCCTCCACCTCGAAGCTGTGTGTCTTTCCTCTCTCTGGATTCCCCTAAGCAGCTGGTAGCGAGCCATGGTGGGGAGCTTTCACATGCATGTAATGCCTTGGCCCCAAAGGCGTCTTTGGGAAATTTCCTTTGCTTGGAAGGGGTAAATGGTTCTGCAGATCAAGAGCCAAGTATAGCTGTGAACCCAGAGGCAATGCCCTGGGTGGCTGTGCTGGTGACTAAACCAGGAGGAGGACAGGCTGGGGTCAGTGAGCATGAGGCAGCTGCAGCGGGGATGCTGCTGCAGTGCAAGGGTGAAGGGGGATTTGTGGGGTGAGTATGGCTTGACTGGGTGGCTGAGTCTCACATGGTGACAGCCCCTCGAGCTCTGGGCTGTTTGCTCAGCGTGCCTGGCTTGGTTACTGTGGGGCAGTGCTTGGCTGCAGAGACTTGCCTGGAAAGAGCCACCATGCTAATGTGTGGCCACACAACTAAGAAATAGCCACCTTTCAGGTCTTGTGAGGGGTGGTGTTTAGGAAAGAGGGATACATGAAGAGATCCTCAATGGCTGTATTTGTTTATAGTGCAGATGTAGGTTAAATGGCCATTTATAAACATGGATATACCAATAGAGCTTAATATACCTCAGGCACAGAACACAGCCTTGAGTCCTTCAGGCAGAGTTCCACATGGGTGTGAGCAGCCTATGCTGTCGTTTTGGGGGACACTTTCTGTAGAGTGCAGACTCAGATGCCTCAGAGAACTGGAGACCATTAACTACAGAAAACAGGCAGCTTGGTCATGAAGAGATGAAACCCAGGAATGTTCACAGCTGTGCATCTTCCAGCCACCTGGCACTTCTGTACCCACTGGCTGATCCTGAGGGGTGTACAGGCACATGATGAGCTAGGGTGGGGATTTTTTCTCTTTCCTCTCATACTAAAGAAAAATCAATGTACTTTTGATCTCACTCAGAGAAATACCCACAGGGACACAGCCTTGCCACCCAAAATAACTGTGGAAAACATTTTCCAAGCTGCTAACATTTCCTGATCCCCCACATTTCAGAGCCAGTTCCTGCAGCATACTGCTGTGCATTAATGCCTCCAGCCTGTCTGGGCACCCAAGCACCAGCATCATTCCTGTTTTACATGGGCCTCACACAAAGCAGATGATTTCCCTGGGCTCACACAGGTCTGTGGCAGAATGGGGGATGAATCTACACATCCATAAGGAACAGCAGAAGCTTCAACCTGGCTTTTTATTTGCCCGTGTCACCCTGTTCTGGTCTCTCCCATTTTCACATTCCAGTTGTTTCTCCACACTCTCAGGGATTTCTTCTGTGTCACCCACCAAAGCTGTTTATATGGACTGATCCAGAAAATAAATTTTCCATCACAACACCCCTTTTAGGGAAGACAAGAGGGGAAAAAAGCCCACTGCTTCTAGCTGTCTTGCTGATGAGTAGAAAAAGACAAGTCCTAAGGGAAGCTGCTCCCCAGGGTTGCCAGCAGCAGCCAGGGAGAAGGGAAGGGTTCAGGTGCTCCATGGGCCTTGTCCCAGGCTCCTCACGATGGCAGAGAGGCTGAGATCGCTCCAGGCCTCGGCTGGCACCTGCAGCACAAAGCAGCAAGAGCAGCAGTTGGACTCTGAACTGCCTGGGCCCCACTTCAAAACTTTCACTGTCTTTGAGCCTGAGGGAATATGTACTTTACACCACTCATTTCTGGTTTCCACAGCAGGTTCCCAGCACTTCCCTTCCCAGGAGAGCCCAGGTGCTCTTTGCACAGCTCCTCCATGCAGGCACAGTGCCGGTCACAAGCTGCTGCCTGGGGAACTCCCTGTCGGGCGCCAAAATGCCATTTCTGTTGATATTTGCAGTGATGTAATAAGCCAAACATATCCCCACCAGAGCGTCACCAACTTTACTGGAGTTACTGATTCCACAAAGTGTAATTAATCTGTGGTGCTCACTGCCATGAGATATCGATGGAACAAAGAGCCCTGAAGGCATTTTAATGGATATCAGGTAGTTATCTTGGTAACAAAACAATCCTGGGTATGATTAAGAGGATATTGCATTGTAAGGATTGTAACACCTCCTGGTTCAGAGTCATTAGTGACTTATGAAAAGCATTCCATTACAATTAGAGGTTTTCTTGAACCTCTGAAGTCGAGGTTGCCAGCTGCTGCTGGAGACAGGGCACTGAATGAGGCAGTCTGGCTGCTCTGGGAGGACCAGGCTGCTGTCCTGAGCAGCCATGCATGCAGCCTGTTGTTTACCCAGCAGCCAAGAGACACAAGAACAACCTTCTCTTTGCTGCCATCAGCTTGCTCGAAACCAGGAAGGATCTCCTCTCTGAATCAAAGCAGCACTATCAACAGCTGTTGTGTAGAATAGTTTTGAATTCTGCCAAAAAAACATTCTGGAGTGTGTTTTTTTGGAACATGCATTCATTTTGAAGCAATGCTGAGAGGACTAAGGTTGTTCCATGCGTTTGCTCCTTTTGGGTTACAGCTGGACACTATGGAGGGAACCTGAACTTCAAACATGTACATGAGATAAGACAAGAGAAAATGATCTTAAGTTGCACCAGGAAAGTTTAGGTTGAATATTAGGAAAAATTTCTTCACCAAAAGGGTTATCAAACACTGAAACAGGCTGCCCAGGGAACTGGTGGAGTCACTATCCCAGGAAATATAAAATGTGGATGCGGCACGTGGGGACATGGCTTAGTGGTGGACTTGATGACCTTAAAAATCTTTTTCAGTCTAAATTAGTTCTATAATTTTATGCTGATGCCCTTGTAACTCATTCCTGATGGGCTGTGGAGGTTTGTCTAACCCATGAACGTTTCTGCTAGGGTCCCAAAATAATCCAGGGTACCTCGATGCCTTACAGGACTAGAAAACAAAACAAAGTCAGTGTAGCCCATCCTGAGGTGGACCAATCCATATACCACCATTAAAGTTCCAATCAGCCTGGCCTTTGTGCTGAGGGGCCTCTGGAGCTCTGCCCATCACCCTGGGAGCAGCAGGACCAGGTGAGCCAGGAGATGAGCCTTTGTGGATGGAACAAGAGGGGCAGCTTCAAATCTGCAGACTCCAGATGCCCAAGCAAAGGCTGTGGGGAGAAACACCTATCCAGAGCCAGGCCTGCAGGGTTAGAAAGCCAATACCAGCCACTAAAGAGTTTCTGTCTCCAAAATCAGCTATTTTTTTTGAGAGAGAAAATGGGGGTTTCCCCTCATGTCCCATCACAAAGAAGTCTGCTCACTGATAACTTCTAGTTCAGAGCATCATTCCTCCAGTTTACTTTAAGCCTCTCTTGGCAGAGGCCCACGTGTTTTGAGATGTTTTGCAACACTGCTGAAGTGCTGGAGGTTTAACTGTTTGGGCAGTGTAACACACAAGCCAGGGCAGGAAGGCAAAGGAGGAAAATAAAGATTTGTGGATTTCCAAAGCTGGGTTTCTTCCTTCCTGCTTTTGTTTGCCTGCTTGGTGCCCAAAAAGGGCAGTGCATATTCCCAGAGTTGTGGGAATACTGTTTCTTTTCCGGTCCAGTGTTTCCAGTAAGCACTTTGCTATAAATGGGGTTAAGACTAACAAAAGTTTATTGTTAAATCCCTGTGTCTTTGTTTAGCTCCTGTCATGATCATAATTAGCATTTTCCACTTCTGCAAGCCTGTCATCTGCAGAGCTGAAAGTGCTTTAAAATATTTGAAGCATCTAACAGGGGGAGGGAGTATTAATAGCTCCATTTAACAGATGGGCAAACTGACACATAAAAGAAGCAAGTGCCCTGTCCTTGAAGCAGGGCCAGAGCCAGCAAGTAGTCGGCTTCAACTACAAAGTTTTGAAAGTGGGTCAAAAAAATAAAGAGAAAGACTGTAGATCTGTCCCAGTTTGGAAAATGGTGGGAAATGATTCCAGTCACAGTGGCACTTAACCCAGATGGACCAGACAGATGAATTGCTGGATGAGCTACTTCTTATATGGTTAAGTGGCTCCTCTCTTGATTTCTGTTCTGCTAACATTTGTCCCTGGGACAAAGGGAAAAACACAGTCCATGATGTTCCAAAATAGTCAGAAAGCTGAAACAGCTGCTAAAATAAGCAAGTGTCCTGTTGGCCAGGCTCTGCAGGTCAGGGAATTGCAAAGCACCCACAGATGTTGAGGCCACAGAGGAAATGTCTTTGAGCAGGGCTTGGGGACAGCAGGAGGAGGCTCAGCCGTGCACAGACAGCACAGACCCAAAGAGCTGGACACAGACCCAGCAAGGCAACCAGAACTAGATTAAAGTTCCCCTTTCACCTCAGAGAAGCTGATTTGGGAGTTTCACTTCTTTAAAGGGCAGCAGAGCTGCAAACCAATATTCATTTATACTCTGAAGGCAGCTGCTGGTCCCTGCAGTGCAGGTCAGGATGAGTTGCCTCAGTTCTTCCAACACCTGTGAAAGGGCAAAGAAAGAAGCAAAACCAAAGAGGACTTGTCTGTGCAGCCCAGCTGGGCTTTCCCTGTGCTTTAACACAACAGCCCAAGTCTGTTAGCACAACCCCTCCTGAGGAGGTGCCACACGAACACACCATCCCACAGCCCTCGTGCTGGTGGTGTCTCCACCAAGCCAGGCTCCATCTGAGTTTGCTGGCCAGAGTCCTCTCAGTCCTCTGCTATCCTGGTCACAGAGAGTGGGAAGAGCAGCTGAGCCTTATGCTTCCCAAAACAAGCACAGATAATGTTTTCTTACTTTTTTTTCCCCTTCTTCTTTCCCAGAAGCTGTTGTCCTGCTGTGCATGAAGCGTGTTTGAAGTCATGTCCAGGAGGAAAGTCCTCTAAATCAGGTAGGGACTCACACTATGGCTGATAAAGCTTTTATTCACAGGGAAATATTACAAACAGAAACGGGTTTTTTCCTTCTTGTAGCATTGAGTCACTTGATCCCTCTCTATTCTGAATTACTGGATGCTAGAAAGCCACTAAGAGGAAAAAAAATGCCAAAAATTCCACCATAATGACTTTCCTGCTGTATTATCCACACCTCTCAGCCATGTCCTTGTACCAAGCCATGTTCCAGCTCTGACTCCAAGGCAGCCCCCAGTGCCAGTTGTGCTCCACAGCCTCTCCCTGCCAGCGATGGGGATGTGCTGTGCAAATCCTGCTAAAGGCTGCCCACATGCTTTGCCTGTACATAACAGTGTGAGTGAGTTCTGTTCTGTGTGTAGAGTCAGCCCAGCAACATCCAGGGAACCCCCAAAGCTTCACCTTCCATGGCTCCTGCATAAATGGCAAGTCCTCTCTGTGGTTCTGCTCCTGTGGCTCCTGCACTCGGGGCATCCCCTCTGTCCTCAGATCATGTCACAGCACAGAGCTGCCAGAGCTGTTTTGTGGGAGATCTGCAGAACAGGACCTCAGGACTCTTTGGTGCACACAGACATCCCTTCTCTTGCAGGTCACCTCACATCCAGCATCTTCCCTCTGTATGCTGGAGGAACCCCATGTCCTTCTACGCCCCGGCTGCACTTCAGCAGGCCATAAAATACTTGGCAATTGATTTTATTAGGACCTTTCCCTTTCCTGTGACTAGAGCTAGCAGCGATCACTGAGCATCCCCAGGGTAGCATTACAGTCATGTCTCAAGCTCCTCTTCAGCTCAGGGTTAGATGTCACATCACTGGGGACTTACCCTGCCTGCAGGAAGGATCGGGAGCTGCTGTCCCCTAACACAGCTATAAGGAAATGTTACATCTGTCACAGAAATCTTCAGCCAAGGAAGTGTGCAGGCCTGCAGAGCTCTCCCTCTGGGGGGGGTCCCAGCAGGGCAGCACAGCCAAAGGGGCTCCTGATTCCAGTGGGTAACAGAAGCCATGGAGCCACCTGAAACCTCAGCCACCCCTCGCTGGCAGCCTGTTCTGAACCCCAGCACTTTCCTTTTCTGTTGTATGGCAAACACCAATAGCACCATCCCAGCCACCAAAGACAGATCTTCCCCACCCCCCTTTTGCAGCAAGCACTGCCCCTGGCCCAGGGTGGGGGTCCCAGTGGTGGCTTTCTTTGCAGTGGAGCAGACAGGGCAGCCAGCTCCAGGGAGCAGAGCTAAGCCTGGTTTTGCCAATCAGCTTCATTCTGTGCTGACCCTCTTAAGAGGTGCCCTGGTTATTTTTAGGCACCACTGGGAGCTGCCAGGGATCTTGCACCTCAGGAGGCATCACAGCCTTTCACTCAGCCTCTTACACTGCTCTGAGTCAGGAGGACTCTTTGGATGCTGGATGCAAATTCCTATGGGATTGTGCAAGCCTCAGTGAGGCAGAGCCAAGGCAGGTGGCTCTCACCTTCCTGCACCCTGTGCTGAGCAGAGCTTCCCCAAGCAAAGCCTCCTCAACAGCAGCAGCCAAACCTGCCCAGTTACAGCCCTCCCAACTCCTCTTTCAAGCTCAGCTCCTCGGACAACAAAGAAGAGCTGGACTAAGCAGCTCTGTTCCCTTCTAGGCATAAGAATAAGGACTCATCCTTGCTTACTTCTGTCCTTGTAGAGGCCTCTCTCAACCCAGAAACAGCTACACCATCAAGGGCTGCTGTGGCTTCACCTTCCTCTTATATGTGACAAGGGCAGCTGTGCTAGAAAATAGCCCCAGGTGCATCTCCTCAGCAGTTGTTTGACTTCTCCTCACCCAGGGAAGCCTCCAAAGTATTGGGGAGCTTGTGCTGGGGTCGAGCATCCCTGGGCCAGGAATTCAAGTGGGGTTTTAGAGGTGATGTTCCCTCAGAGGTCAGTGCCTCGGTGTGATCAGAAAAGCTGTGGGGCTACTGGGGGATTTCCAGCCTTTGAGATGGAATACTTTGGGACTTTTCTTCATGAACAATCTGAGGGAAAGCAGGGAACCCAATCCTGAAGGGGATCCCCATTGCCAGGAATTCACCCTGTGGCCCGGGCGTGACTGCATATCACAAGCAGGGAGAATACATGGGCCACGCCTGCCCCAGCAGCTGTGGGACTTCTGTAGCTGAAGGGTCACCGGTCTGTGGTGTGTCTGCTTTGCAATTTCAGGCACTAGCAGATCTCCCACACAGTTGTTCGTGTAAAAATATGTTGACACATAAAGGCAAATAAGTAAGAAGTTGTGAAAAAATAAAATTAATGGAGAAGGGACTCATAACCCCAAAGTCCTTACAGTTTTGAAAGGGGACAGATGGTCCTGTGGGTGCTCATGGCTGCTCTGGGTGAACACAAGAGATTTGGCTCTCTTCTCTCTGCCATGCAAAAGCCACAGAGCTGTGTCCATCCAGTGTGAGCCTGGCTTGAGGGGGTGAAAAATGGGCAGGGAGAAAGGTGCCAGCCTGCCATGTCCTAGGGCCTGCTGGGGCTGTGTGTGCCTTGTCCCCACTGTCACCCACCCCTCAGAGGGACATGTGTCTTCAGGAGGTGGGGACAAAGCTGAGTGCCCTGATTCATTAGCACCTTGAAGCCGAGAGATGTGAAAAACAAGCTCGACCTGGGAACAAAACAAAAATACAGCTGCTGTCACGGCAACTGTCTCCAGATGCACAAAGAGACCAATTATTTCCATTAATCAACTAAGTGAGAAGCTGCAGAAGAGGCTTAAGCTGCATCGAGGCTCTGTAGTGAGGGGAGGGAGGAGCAGAGCAGCTCCATCAAACTCTGATTCTTCCCGTGCTGGAGGATTTTTGAGGAGATTCTCAGCCTGTGCCTTGTGGGGACTGACAGAGGGGTGCTGCCTGCTTCAGGCATGGGGGTGCAGGCTGGCAGCTCTGCGTGGCCAGAGCTGAGCACTGGGCACCCTTCTCGCAGATGGATGGATGGATGGATGGATGGATGGATGGATGGATGGATGGATGGATGGATGGACGGATGGACGGACAGGCAGCTCCCTCGCACCATCACCCACACATCCTGACGCTAACAGGATCCCAGTGGGGCTGAGCAACGCCCTCCTGCCTTCCTCAAGCTCCCCCTCTCCCCTGGGGATCAGAGCAGAGCACACAAGGACTCGCCCTACCCCGATGCTGGCTGGGATTTTGAAATCCGGCTGGACCATTTCTTACATCAGCAGGAAGCCAGGCAGTGGCTGTGAGGATGTGGGACAGCAGGAGGTGCCTTGGAACAGTGAGGACTCTGCAGTGGGGGGGCCATGGGGATGTGCTGAAGGCCAGGAGGGAGGGGAAGGAGTTTTGGGGAGCTTGGCAGAGCTACACACAAGGTTCGTGAAGTCATAGAGGAGTCAGTCTAAGTCTTATCTTAAACATGGGGCTAAGCAATTAGTTATCAGTTCTACAGGCATTAAATGGTCTTTATACTGTAAAACCAGGCCAAATGAAAAGAAGGGATCTATTTGTGGACACTGAACCTCAGCTGTATCTACTCTCCTCCTAAAGGAATTAAATTTTCCAGCAAGTCCTAGAGAATGCTGGAAGCTGTTCCTGCAAAACCACTGCAGTGGCTGGAGCAGCTGTGATGTCTGTCCTGGCTGAATTTATCATATTTAGAGTAAAAGCCAGAGGGTGCAGAGTTATTACAAGGAATCCCACAGTTAAAACCTTTCATAAATGCCAATGTGCCATACCCAACTTGATATCTCTTCATCACTGAAGTCTGGTGAGGCTTTTCCACGCTACTCTCACCTGGAAAGAAGCTGCTCAGCACATGAGATGGACACACATGCCTTGGTAGATCAGGCTGCTGCCCTGCTCCTGCTGTTTTCTCAGCAAGCCAGGAAGCTCAGAGCTTCAATTCTGCCCAGTAAGACCCACCACCACCACCACACTGTGGAGAACACAGAGCCAACGGGAAAGGGGGAGCTCTGCATCTGGTACAGACCCTGTCACCAATCTTACACAGTTTGTTGCAGTCAGGCTGGGCTCCCAACAGGAACATCTTCATCCTCAGCTGCATCTTCAGCTCAGTTTCTGGCCATAGATCTGAGCTTTAGTGCATTGGGGTCATGAAACATAATGAGGCCTTTATGGCACAATCACAGGTCTAAAAATACCCAAATAACACCATTACAGAGCCCTTCTTCTTTGATGTACAGCCCCTCACGCATGTTCCCAGACAAGACCCAGTGGAAAATTTGCTGAAATTCCAGCTGGAGGTTGTCAGACTGTTGGTGGAAACCCTCTGACCTCAAGTGCTGGGGCTTCAGCCCTACGGGATATTTTTTCTCCTCACTGGATGAGACTCTCCCAATGGGAAACCTCACAGCAAACCCACAGGGAGCACAGAAATCCCGGTGCTTCCGTCTCTGTGCTCTACCAGACCCCCCTCTTTAGTAAACCATCCTACACTGTAAATATTTAAAAAGCCCAGCAGGGCTGCTGAGTATGTTTTGCTGTTGTTATGGATCCGGCCCCAGCAGGAGAGGTCTAATAATAGTCCTGCACCCTGGAATGAAAGGGCAAGGGGCACTGCACAATATGGAGAGCTCCAAGGAGACTGCACCACTTCATGCCTTGCTGGTGGGATGTGATGCTTGAGCAGAAAAAAAGGGTCAAATCCCTGTTCCCAAACAGAACTTTGGAATTTCGCCCCAGAAACAAGGCATGGTTTTGTTGGCTTCAGGGCTTTACAGCTCAAGAAGTTTGGAGAATGTTAAATCCCCTGGTTAAATCCACCAAGCAGGAGGGAGAGTGTGTCCTGGGCTGGGCAGTGGGATGAGGGAGGCGGCCCCCACTGAAACCCACAGCTGTTGGTCCCAACTGCCACGGGCAATGGACAGTGTGAGGCCAAAGCTGGGCTGCAGCACCTCGAAACAAGATCTACCAGGGCTCCTGATGCCAGGAATTGCCTGCAGCAGGCACAGGAAACGCTGAGATACAGGAATCCCCACCTCTGGTGTCCCAGGGACAGCATGGAGGGCAGGGCTGTGCTGGCTGCCTGAAGGGACAAGGGTGTCTGAAGGGACCAGGGGCCTAAGCTGCCTCATGTCTCAGGGATCTGTGCAGAGAGTGGGGCCTTAGGAGGGGAGGAGAACACTGAGAATGGTGAGAGGTTAAAGGGCAGAGCAAGAGGCACAAAGCAGGCAGGGGGGAAAATGGCTGAGTTCAGCCCAACCTGCTGATAGCCAGCAGCAGCACCCAAAAATAGCCCTTCCTAGCCATAAAATGTTTAACCTAGATGAGGGACAGATGCAGTACTGTGTGAACGGTTTCCAGGGCTGGGTGTGACTGTAGCATCCACCCGATTGCAGGGATCAGCCGTGGACAAGGGCTGGGATTGCAGAGTGCTGTGCTGGGGGTGACCTGCCAGGTGTGCCCGGGTCACTTCTCTGCCACTCTTAGGTCGTTTGCAGTAACTGCTGTAGTCCCTGGGATCTGTGCTGTGAAGCAGGCAGGGGGAACACAGGAATTAAATGCAGGCTTGTCAGTGGGACAGAATGGAGCATGCAGCTGACCCAAAAGAAATGCCTCCGTTTATTCTACCAAAAGGCAGAGAAAACATTCAACCCTTTAATTTTTTAGCACCCACCTTCTAAATGGGCAAAACTCAGCCCCTGAATGAGTAGGGCTGGTTTAGCTGCAGCCCCCAGAGCAGAGCCAGCTGCTCTGTCAGCTGCTGGGTGATTTCCCTGGAAAATGCCGGCAAGCCCAGTTGCAATCCAACAGCAAAGCCGCTCTGGAAGCCAAGTCCCCACCAGCAAGGCCAAGACTATTACAGCTCAGATTTTTTGGTACTCACAAGACATACAGAAAAATAAGTCTGAACCAAACAGCAGGCTTGGCAGGTCCAGGGGCAGGAGCAGAGGCAGCTCTGGGACGTACCTGGTGTCAGTGGCAGCTCGTGAGGGGCTTCTTCACTTGTGGCCAGCTGCCCTGGGACAGGCAGCACCACTTCCCCGTGGCAGAGGGGACAAAGCCTCCCTCCAAGCAGCAAACTTTTGAGGAATGTGCAAGAGGCAGCAGATCCCAGCCTCCCTGCCCCATCCCTGCAGGCTGGCACGCTGTGCTGAGGGCACAGGGACTGTTTCTGTTACCATCAGCAGCAGGGAGGAAAGGGAGGGCAGGAAAGGACCTTCTGGGGACAAGCTGAATCACCTCTTTGAAGTGCCCTGTGGCATTATTCCTGCAACACCTGGCAAGAGCAGGCCCATATCCTGTCAGTCCACGGGAGAATGGAAAACCAAAGGTGGGGAGCCAGCAGGTGATGCACCTCCCTTTGCACCCCCTGCCACCCCAAAGTGACTCCATGGTGACAGTTTCAGGTTGAGTTATGTGGCAAGAGGAAAGGTGGTTCCTTTGCAGTCCCTGAAAGATGTTAAAAGTCGTTACCAAGTAAAACCCCACAGAACTGTGGGTTCTGTGCCTGAAAGTATGGAAATGCTGTAGAAAAATCAGGTTTTTCTATCAAAATTGAGGCAACCGCTCCCATCACCCTCTCAGCCCAACGACTTCCCAGAGGCAGAGGCTGGAATCTCTCTGCCAGCCGGGAGGGATCTGCCTGCAAGGTTTTTGAGAGCCACCCACCTTGAAAATCCCGGAGGAATTGCACACGTATGAAGGCTTTGCTGTTAAATGTGCCTGTCTCCAGCTCTCTGCATGGAGAGCCGAAGGCAGGAACCCTCCCATCCACGGAAATAAATAAATCACATGCGCCATCTCCCGGCCACCGAGCCGGCACCCAGACCTGCACTCCTGGTGCCTCCTATTTCTAATCAGGGTCCCATCCTTATCCCGTGTGAGGGGAAACTTAATTACTTGGCACAGCCGCTAGCATTGGCAGCTACTTCAAGGGACACCGTGGAAATGCTGCATCCCAGGGGCTGGCTCCTGCTCCCCAGTTTGGGGAGTCCATCCTAGAAACCAGATGGTCCTGCCCCTGGTACAAGGGCAGCAGGACTCTGGAGCATATCAGCTCTGGAATAGCCTCACTGGTTGCAGATGGACCCGGACTTGTCTGGATTGCTCCTAGGGAAACCTCCCAAGTCCATATGACATCTCTCTGGCAGCTGCAGAATGTCCTGTGACCTGTGAGGATTTATCTGGGAATGATGGATGCTCGTGCTGTCCTGGGGAAAAAGCACTTTGCTGGCTGAGCTCATCCAGCCCGCTGCATCCAGAGCAGGTGCCTTATCCCAGGGAGGGCATGCCAGGGATGGAGGGAAAAGGAGACAAAAAAGCTGAGATCTCTTCCTGGGGCAAAAGATGCAGCTTTTCCCAGGGTTTGTTAGCAGGAGCTAGATGGATGCCAGGTCTGTAGAGGAGGGAAGTGTTCACAAGAATTATTAACTTTGGGAAAACAGGATCTCCTGCAAGATCTGGGTGGGCCAGGCCCCACATCCCACCAGTGAGCTGGTGCCAGCACTAGGAGAGGAGTCCCTGGGGCTACCAAAACATGCTGGGTTTCTGTGGGTTTGTGGTTACTGCACCCTTCTCAGCTCAGGAACAGAGAGAATCTAACCTCTTTTATCCCAGTTATTGCATCTTCACCTGCATCTCCTTCCTACTGCCATAACATCGAGGGTTGGAGTGAGGAGTGCGATTCCTGTTCAGGCTGGTGGTCTGCCAACAGATTTCCCTGGCAGGGAAATCAATATCAAGCAGGATTTGTAAAGGAAGCTGAGCAAACTCCTCTGTGGGTCATTAACTCCAAGGCACAAAAGCGAGTGAATGTGCATTAAATGTGCATGAATTTGTTTTCACTGCACACGAGCGTTTCTAATCGGGAGCTGCTCCAAGCACTGACAGCATCGGCAGGGCTAGAGGCACATTTTACAGTGATCAGAATCACAGATAAGACAGCAATTAATCTCTTGATTCCATGCAGAAAAACAAACTAAGTGCCAAACACAGTATATAGGAGCAGGAACTGAGAGCTCCAGGTTCCCCGTGCAGAGGCAGCGTGTGCTTGCCAGCTCTGTGCCCAGGAGCCAGGATGCCCTCAACACTGACCCCAGGTCCCTGCACTCCGTGTGCTGTGCAAGCGCTGGCAAGGGAAACCAGCAGCCAGAATGAAAACCCAGCAACTTAAGGATTCATCAGCTGAACTCAGAGCTGGCTCACAGCAGGGCTCGCATGTGACAAGTGGCCGCTCCAGGCCTTTCTTCGTGCTGTGCACTTGGCACTGGCACAAGTCTAGAGTGAAGGGATCCAAATGTCTCACAGAAGGGCTGATTTTCACATGGTTAAAGTGTTTATCTCCCAGCAGTCTGGCCCAACGCTTCTTCAGTGACATCCAACAGCCAGCGGAGGCCAGTACTGCTCCAAAGCCCTGGACCTGTACAATACTCCCTGCTCCCCCAACTTTCCGATGGGTATCCATCATTTCCCATTACAAATTCAGGTTGGATCACCACCCCATCCCCCAAGCAGTGAGCTAAATTTGGCCTGTGTTCAAAGCTCCCATGGCATTTTGAGGAGGAAGCAGGGCTTTCTCTGTAATGCTTTTTCTGTAGGGAAAAGCTGCTGCAAGTGACCTTGTGCACCTAAAGGAGAAGGCTGGAAACTCAAACAAGAGACAAATGCAGTGTCTGCCTTTGCAGTGGGAAGGCAGAACAAGTTCAGGCAGCTGGGATGGATCCTTCCTGCCTACCTGCCCTCACCTGGCACAGTGGGTCACCCAGCACAGTCTCCCCACACATGAGAGAGGTGATATCTGACATTTCAGTAGCTGCTGTCAGAGAACTGCAGCAGCATTACAGGACTATTTTCTCAGCTGTAATGTTACCCCAGAGAGTAACCTAACCTGGAGGGAGCCATGACTTGAGCCATGCCGAGCACAGCTGTGTTTTCTCTGCAGCGTTTTGCAAGCAAATAGAGATGCAATGGAGGTAGAGTCCAGCACCTACACTGACTTCATTTCCTGCGACCGGGCTGGCCGGAGGAACGCTGTCCATGACATCCAGCGAGAGGCAACCACCATCAGCATGCGCAAGCTGACCGAGGACATGGGTGACCTCGCTGTTGAGGGAGCAGGTGAGCACACACCAGCAAGCCCAGCAGCTCCTGGCACAGCCTGGAAGGCCAGGCACGAAGTGGCAGCACAAGTGACCGGTGCTGTCTCCAGGAGCATCACACTGAGGTTCAGGAGGAACATCCCATTCCTCACTGCTTTGGCCGATGCCTTCATGCTCCTGGATGCTCAGGTAGTGGGACACTCTTCAGATTGAGGGGTGCTTTCAGTGAGCAGAAGGATGCCTGGTTCCTGGCACAGGAGCACCGCACGCTCCAGCCCAGGCCCTTTGCTCACTGGGTCTTAAACAAAGCATGCACTGACCAAGGCCCTTCCCAGAGCAAGCTACACATCAGGTATACCTTAGGCTTTATAAAAAGCAGGTATTAGGCAGGTTGTGGTTTGTCTTTTTCTTTTTTGGTTGGTTGTAAAAAAGTCAGCCTTTGAATATTTCTGCAGTATTTCAAATAACAGAAATAACTTTCACACCAGCAGCCATCTCCAAATGCTCCTTGCAATATCACCTTGCTCAGTATCTGCTGGCCAGCTGGCTGTGGGGAGCTTGAATCCTCTGTCCAAACCTGCCACTCTCATTTCACTAATAAGCAACCCAACACAGACTATCATTGCAGTGGGGAAGCTCAGTTTTTCTCTTTGCTGTCTTAATCCTCTAGCCTACAATCTGCAACTATGAAAACACTTTAAAATACATTACCCCAACTGTACTTCTTTCAGCACGACCTTACCAGTGTGAGTCCATCCACCCATCCATAGTAAGCAAAAACTTGAGCTCTTCTAACAGAGAGCAGCTCAGGCAGCTGCCAGGCTGTCAGACAGACCGTTCTGGAGCACTTGAAATTTGGGTGAGGAGAGCACATCTCTGCCCTGAGGCTCTGTCCCAGCATTGCCAGATATGTTGAGAAGTGTTTGTACTCCAGGAATGTGAAGGGAGAACCCAATACTCTTAATCTTAATTATAGAACCATAGAAAATGGCTTGTTTTAGAAGGGATCTTTAAGACCATCTGCCAGGGGCCGGAGCACCTTCCACTGGACCTCCCAGTCCAATCCAAGCTGGCCCTGAACAGTTGAGGGATGGGGCCAAGTGTCTGGTCACAGGAGAGGGACAATAGCTCTTCAGGTGACAATCTGGATGAAGTCAGCTATAGCAATTAACGATGGCTTGTGTCCTCAGCAAGGTGTAACTGTGCTTTCTTCCCAATCCTCCCTTCTGCAGAAAGCCAAAGAGATGCCAGTTCTTCTGACAACGACCCTGGAGCAAGACCAAAGGGGCAAGAAAGCAGCCCCTCCCCATGAGAGCAAAAAGGGGGTGGGTTGGGCAGGAGGAGGGCCTTGCTGTGAACATTAAACAAGCGTTTGTTGAATCTGTGGACAAAAGCCAACCTGGAACAGCAAGTTGTCTATCAAATGCCTCTGCTGGAACCGTGCTTGTGTAGAGAGACACAAGACACTTTCAAGGACTGGCACCTCCAAAAGACTTCTGCCTCATCCCTAAAGATTTAGAGCAACACTGCCGTGGTTGTAGTGATATGAGCCATTCTCAAGATGCCTTAGCTGTGATTTTCTCTTAGGGGAAAAACAGTTTCAGTAATAATAGACACACCAGATTTTCCTGTCCAAGGTACCTTCCTCCTTTGCAAATTTAGACTATTATTTATTCTGTTTCCATAGATTAGAAATTTAGATTATTGGTTTTTCTAAGCCTCACCCTCATCTGCATCTTAGACCTGGCCTCTGGATTGTCCACGTGGCCCCTCATCAGGGTGGGCAGTGGGGAAAGGACCCGACCTGTCCTGCTGCCCTCATGTCAACACCACTCACCTGTGCTGCTGCTGCTTAGCATCAGGAAAGGACCAAAGCACAGCTCTGTGGGGATGAGCCCCACCTGGAGACCCAGCAGCATCAGCCACAGGCATCTTTTTCTTTGAGTTTTAACACTTCAAGGTGTTGTTAAGGGGAGGGGAGAAGCATTTTGCTGGTTTGACTGTTGATATTCAGGCTTAACTTTGCAAGCTGTTAGCTGAGATGATCTCTGGTAGGATCTCACACCCTTCTCTCTTTAAGGAGACATGTTTTGTGTTAAAGATGGTTTGATAAAACTACATAAATTGTTGGAATAAATGACACAGCCTTCAAGTACTGAAGGTGTTTTTTTCTGCCTGGATGTTTCTTCTTCCTTTGTTTTGCCTTTAGCTGTGGGGTGGTTTCATAGGGAGTCATGGAACTGTGCTAGAAGAGTCCCCTGAATTTGGGTCTGTGAAAGCCCATGGGTTTGCAGCACCCAGGTGGAGGCAGATGTAGTTGGGTGCACGTTATAAAAGTCTGCTCCCACTTTCCCAGGCTGGCTGCCCACACACCAGCAGAACTGGTGCCAGTGGGAAGAGGTGTCTTCCCTCTGCAGCACAGAACTACAGGAACACTGCTGGTGTTCCACTGATCCCAGTGGTGCAGCCTGACTGGGAGTGACAGCCAGCACAGGGACAAGGCAGGGCTGACCTGGGAAACTCCCCACTGGTGGCACAAGGGCAAGCATCACCCTGACAGCCTAGGGGAGAACTGAATGCTACAAGTTTGAGATTTATCAGCAAAAACAAGGCCCTAAATCAGCAGAGAAGCAGCTGCCAGACAGAGGGAGAATTGTCTGTGAGAAGTGATGGCCATGGGGCAAGCACAGAGATGCTCACAGCTCCAGCCCCCCAGGAAATGAGGAATTGGCAGCCAGGCAGTGGCCGTGGCTGCTGCTTTGCCAAAGAGCTCCCGGAGTGGCTGGGTGCCATTGCAGATCCATGCCCAGACAGCAGCCAAGATCCTGCTCCCACTTCCTGTGCCCCAGGGCAAACCAGCAGGTAGTTCCTGGACCTGGCTGACAGCACAGTTGTGTCTTTAAGCCCCGTTTCCAGCTCCCCTCACCACAGAACAGTAATTCTGGCTTGTGCTGACACACACAGAGAGCTGGAAGGCAGTGTGGAAGGACTGAGCACCACACAAGACCTCCAGCAGTCAAATGTGGGCTAATCTTAGCTCTCCCTGGTCAGAAAATATCTGTTTCAGAATTATATTTAGGCAGAGGAGTAGGGACCTGCTGGCCAGCTACTCTCAGGGGATGGGCAAGAGGCATCGGGTTCCCCCTGCAAGTGACAGCAGCTCAGCCACTGTCACTGACTCTGCTGCAAGACCAAGGGCACTGCCTTAATCCAGCCACATCCTGATCTGCAGAGCTGCTGAGCACAGGGATGCTCCAAGCCCTTAATTTCAGCTGAACATGGGCATGCCAGACCTGTCCAGGTCTAACCAAGCACTAAATGACCCAAAAACCTTTGTCTGCAGTGACTGTGCAGCCCAGGCCGCTCCTCTTCTGCCTCTGAGCATCAACCAACTGTGCAAAACCCAGGAGACAGGGAAAGAAAAGTGATTACTTTTGATACCTGGAAAAGTGAGAGTCCACAGTGATGGCACTGCTGCTTCCAGCAGTGGTACACACCCCTTTGATTACTGAAGGGAAAAGGACAGGGGAGGTCAGAACAGCCTGCAGCCATAAATCCAGCTTGGCTCCCTGGCATGGCAGCTGGCTTCCCTCCGGCTGCCAAAGTGCTCCAACTTGGCACCAGAAGGCAGCAATCAAGCTACCAAAGGCCCCATCACACCTATCAGTGAACCCCTGTGGTCTAGCAGAGGTTGAGGACCACAGGCCACAGTCCCTAACAGTCACCCCTGAACAGAAAGGCACAAGGATTTCTCTTTTAATATAAATTTGTTATTTTATTAAACAGGATTAACAATCAAATGTCCAGAATTCAAACAAGCAACTCTTCTTCAGAAAAAAATTTTGGAGAAAAATGACCCAAAAGGGGCCTGTTTCTTACCGTGATCTTGTCCCTAGAAGTGATATTTATCTTTTGCTTTATAAAAGTAAGAAAATCACTCTCTCATCTCTCATCTTCATTTATCTATCTATGTGTATATATGCACCATGTACTTCAGAGATGAGTATTTTACTCTGAAGACCAATATGGAAGCCCAGAAAGGTTGGAAATACTCCCAGCACACCATCACTGCTGGCTGAGACTGGACCAGTCCAGGGTCTGTCCATGGCAATGGTGACCACGGCCCCTTGTCAAAGGCAATTTTTGGTACAATATCTTTGGAGTAAGCATCTTGGCAGACCTCTGGGATGCTAAAGCACACCACACACTCAGGTAAGAAAATGATGGTCTCTTTTCTGGATGCACAGCTCTTTTTCTTATTGAGTAAAAACATTATAATGCACCAAAATCCCTAAGGAATTTTTGGTGAGTTTCTCCATATAAATTCTCCACCAAACGGAAGATCTGACTTCTGGCCAGTGTCGTAATTGAGTGAGAGAAACAATCAGATGAGACACGAGTCAATGTGTGACACTGGGTCCAAGTTAATTTACTGATTCAGCCTTGAGAGTGCCTAATGATTGTGTCCAATCAGAAAGAGGGCAGAATTGTTAAACCTGGCAATCAATCAGGTTTTTTCCAAGTCCTAAACAAAGGTAAGAGGAAGATCAAACTGCAGTTCACAGGAGCTCTCCAAGATGAGTACAAAACTGGGAAAAATCCCAGAAGGCAGATTTTGGCCCAAAGTGGTAAGATTATGTTCCAACTTCCTATGTGTGTGCAAGCATGGTCATGGCCAGCTGTGAGCACACCTGGGCCCCGAGCCCAAGGCGTGCACTTCTGCAGCAGTGACACTGGGAGGCCTCATTTATGGGAGTTCTTGTCCAAGAAAGGGTGCCAAAAAATTAGTATTTTGTTTTAAATGCCCTTCAGACCTGTGCACCAGCAGGGGCACCAGCCTGCAGCTTGTTCTTGTTCCAGTCTTGTTAGTACAAGACTAACCCTGGGTAAATATAGCTGTGACCAAACCCTCCTACCCACAGGACAAGAATAAAGCCTCTGTGTCTGAAAGGGCTGTTTGCTCCCTGCCAGCACTAGCACAACTCTTCCCTGGAAAGGTGAAGATTAAGCCAGGCCACAGAGTTGAAAGTGGTTATTTCAGCACTGCAGGCAAGGGCCAGGCAGGTCAGTGGGACAGGACAGGTAAAACAGGGAAAGAGGGGAAAAAATGCAGGAGAGGTTCCTCTGTTTGCATTTGCAGTACAGAAACACCAGCAGATGGAGAAAGGAGTCAGGCCAGCAGGCAGATCCAGTCTGCAGAACAGCAGGGTAGGAAGCTGGATATCCATTCAGGAGAGAGTCTGTGGGGTACAGGTGTATGTGATAGTGTGATTCTGATGAGTGCTGTAAGGGATAACACAGGGCTGCCAGGAATAGAGACCGACTCTGGGCACCTCCTCCCAGTGCTCCCACTGGCAGAGGAGTCAGGCACTGGTGAAGAAGGGCCCTGCCCCGTGCTGGCTCCCAGGGATGGGTCACGATGCGTTGGGGACCATCCCATAGGCTTCGTACAGCTTGTTGAGCAGCTCCTGCTTCTCCTTCTCAGGTAAGAAGCTGGACTGGGCTGCACTGATGTTCTGAGGAGGCAGAGGAAGAACACAGAGACATTAAGACACATCAGACATGGACACACAGTTGTGCACATCCCAGCACCTGGCTCTGAGCAGCAACAGGCGAGGCAGAGTGTAAAGTTGCCACCCTCAGATTCATTCCCATGGCCCTGTTTTATGACAACTGCTCTGGGCCATCACTGGCAGCAGTCCCAGGAGAAATGAGACCAGCACAAAGCAAAGGCCTTTAAGTACTCTGGAGTATTTGGGATATGCACTTTGAGCCTGGTCCTATTTTCCTGCCTATAAGGCCAGAACTTTCTGGTTTCCATTAAAAACTCTTCAGCTTAGGAAGAAAAACCAGCAGGTTGTTCTGGGCCACACTAGGACACCAGCAGAGCACCCAGCCAAGGCTGACTTACGACTCTTTTGAACTCCTCTTCAGTGAATCCCATGTGTTCCTTCACAATGCCATAATCCTTGTCAATGGTGGAGTTAAAGATGAGGGGGTCATCTGTGTTTAGAGAATAGTTGGCGCAATCCTTCTTAAATCTGTAAGAAAATCAGGCTGAACTGCTGGGCAAAGCACTGGGTGTGACACTGTGCAGTTCTCAGGGTGAAATGCAGCAAAAGCAAAGACCTCGGGGCTGTCCCTGCAGCTGGCACTGCTGGAGACAAGCACAGGGCTCAGCTTGTCCCTCCTCAGCTCTGCACTGACCTGCCAGTAGTGGGTAGTGCAGCTCAGAGCAGGGCAGGAGGGACAGGACAGCCTCCCCAAGGGACCCCCACACCCCTCCAGCTGCCCTAGGCTCCCCTGTGCCAAAGGACATGGAATATGTCCTAAATAATCAGCTGTGCCTTAGCTTTGTAAAGCAATAAAGCAGCTGTAATCAACCCAAATCCTGGCTATTTGAAATTTCACATAATCGAGAATTCTTACTGTATTACGGGGTGTTTGCTGAAGTCCGGAGAACATGCACCAGTGAGATAACTGGACCAAGGGCAGACCTGTTTGGGGGAGTTAAGCATGAAAAGCAGAATCAACCACACAGACCTGAACATCAGCTGTGGACACCAACAGCTCAGCACACTGGTAACACCAGATTAGAGCTCTGCTCACAGCTGCCCCTCAGTGCTACTCCAACACACCAGTGCATGCCCCAGGACACAGATGCAAGCCCACATGACAGTGGCAGGGGCCAGTGGGATGTTTCCCATGGCCAGTCAGTCACCAGCTCTGTGTAAATCACAGTTACAAAACCACTTGCATCAAGTACATACTCCTTCTGTTGGTTGGATATGTCCATTCTGGGGGAAAGCAAAGTAAATCCACACATGCACTCTAAGTCCTGGGCATTTCTACCCTCTAGCCAGACATTCTCTGGTACAGCAGCCTGATTTGTGAAAGGACAAGCCTTCAGGCTTGAGGTGCATAAATCAGTGAATAAGCCCTCCAGAATTTATCCTTGGCCACATAAGGATCCATTCTTTCTGCTCTGTGCCTCACACAAGCTGCTGTGCACACCAGTGCTCCCTGCAGCACATCCCAGCAAACAGCCAGGTTTGTTCCCAGCATTTTTCCTGTGGAGCTTTGGACATCTGGGTACAACACAACATCACTGTGCATGTGGTCAGCACTTGGGTGTCAGTTCCTGTCCTGGCTGTAGCACAGCCCAGGTGAGGGCTGGATTTCCACTCAGCAACTACCTGGTTGTCACGCTCCCACCACATGTCCTTACCTCAAAATGCATCTTTATTTTCAGCAGCTCCTTGTAGAGCTCAGGGTCCTCCAGGACATGGTATCCATGGCCAACACGCTCGGCCTTCAGGACATAAACTGCCTAGAGAGCAGAGAAAGCCACTCAGAGCCTCTCAGCACAGCTCAGCCCCTGCCTGCCCCGAGACCCCCATCCCACTGCAGGTACAGCCTGCACCACTGAGCTGGCTCCTAGGATGTCCTTTTCCAGCTACCAGGTCAGATCTGTCCATGTCCCCAGTGGTCACTTTGCTGTGGATATGGAGAGGACGTGGATGCCTCTCTCCCTGGTGCAGGGCACGTCACACCCCTGTCCCTCTGTGCCCTGAGTCAGGAACTCCTCCTACCTCCTTGACCATGGCAGCCGGGCCGGCCTCCCCAGCATGGACAGTGCGATGAATCCCACATCTCTCAGCTTCCTGCAGAACAAGGGAGGGAGAACATGTTCCTGTCCCATCACCTGCTGCAAGGTCAGCAGGCTCTGGGGCTGGCACCGGGGGCACAGCAAGGCTCCTGTGCCAAGAGCCCACAGATCACGAGCTTTGCACTCCAAGGGCTGCAAGAGCTCAGTAATGTCACATAGAGAGACACTTAAAAATCCTGGTTATCTTCCACTGGAGCCCAGCCAGGCTCTTCACGAGTTTTTAATACTGGGTGAGTTCACCGCTCTCTCCTCTTCAGACAGCAGCAAGCTCTGAGCTCCTCTTCCTCCACCCACTTGCCCTTCTGCATGAACCTTGCAGCAGTTCCACTCTTTGGAACTTCCATGTTTTTGGCCAGCTGCAGCCACGTGGGAGAGTGTACAAGCACCCCAGGGCAGAGATGAAGAAATGCTCTGACACTGAGCACCTCCCTCCTGTAAGGGACTGGGCTGGGGGTGCAGGCAGCCGTAAGGACCCTGCAACTGCAGCTTTGGGTGCAGCTCCATGACCATCCTGAAATTCCTTTGCCAGGGGCCACTTGGGCTCTGGGAAGCCTTGCTGGAGAAGGACCACCCAGCTGGCAGCAGCAGGCAGGCTGCAAGCCCCATCTTGCAGCAGATGTTCTTCACAGACAGTCCTTCAGGGCTTTGCACTCGGGAGTTTTTTTCAGCCACTTAACACGGGTGGGAGGAGGATTTGCTTCAGCATCTCAGAGCCTGAGCAAGCCCCTGGCACATCCTTCAGAGAGAAGAGGCTGGACCAGGGCAGCATGAGACTGCCTTCCCATCAGTTAATAAACCCCTGTGCCTGTGTCCTGGTGCACAGTCACCCTGTTCAGCCAGCACAGCAGTGCAGGCCAGCCTTGTATCAGCTTGCACTGATGGGGTAAAGATCCCAGGGAAGCCCCATGCGGCTCCAGACCTGAGCACTGCTTGCAGACCACCACCCTTTTTGCCAGTGATGCTGCAGACCTCCTGCCCCACTGATGGAGGGGATTAACAACCCCAAATTTCCACTGGTAAAGAGGAGCGAGGCTTTCCCTTTGAGCCATTGCAAAGGCTGAGGTTTAGTGAGAGCCTGGGATCAGGCTCCTGGAGCCATTCCTGTGTTTGCATTTGAGATGATCAGATAAAAGCCCCGCAAATGTGCAGCTTCTCCTCTGCTCCTCGGGTGACTTCTGCCAGACTGGAAAGGCCAGTCTCTTCCAGCCTTGCCTGTGGTTTCACCAAGCCCCAGGAGCCAATAGCAGAGGGGTGGGGGCTGATTCGGGCTCCATGTCACTCATGTCACTCTCAGTGCTACAGGATATCATGCCAAGCCCCAGCTCTAAGGCCATGTTTTAGCAATGATGCCTACCATTCATCATTTAGGAAATATAAACAAATACTTCTGCTATTTAACTGAATGTTTTTAATAGCTGCAACAAATTTTTAAGCTGTCCCAGCTGTTTGCAGCTTGAAAAGCTTCCCTTCAAACACGTCCCCTCAATATATATTTATCTTGTAATTTCTTTTAAAAAACTTATTCCACAAACCTCATAAGCCTTCTTATGCTCAGAGTAATTCTCCACCTTCAGGGACTCATCTCCAGCCAGGTCAACAGCAACCACAGAGTCGTTTCGATACTTCTTGCAGAGCTCCACCACCTCTGGAGACCAGCCTGGAAGAGGCAGCACCAGGATTCAGAAGGAAGCATTCATAAGGGTCACACCTTCAGCATTCTTCTAAACAAATCCTGGTCCTATAGCTAGCAGGCTAGAGCTATTTTCTTTACTCTTTCCTAAAACCTGATGCTCAAAAAAGAAAGCTAGCAAACTCCTAGAAAGATCTGTCATCTTCAGGCAAATAAAAGCTGTCAGCTGATCAGTCTGTTGTCAATGAAAGGGAAATCCAGTGCATTCATCAGCTATAAAACTGCTCTTATCATGTTCTTCTGCTCACTTTAAGCAGGGGAAAAAATTAATTAAAAAACTTCCAAGCAGTGGTGACTGCTGCAGCTGGCTTGAGGTGAGATGAACTGCACTGCCCTGGGGCTGTAACATGGTGTGTTGGAGAAATCCCTCAGCTCCTGAGCTTCCCAGGCTGGGCAGGGGGAGGGTAAAGGTAAGAACTGTCCCATGGGATGTGCTGTGCCATGGAGGAGATTGGGCTGGGAGGGATCTCTGGGGGGCCTGCACTGCAGCCATCCCTGCCTGGCTCCAGGGCATCCTTGACTCCCCTGAGGATTCTACTCCTGGTGGGGAGGAGCTGAAGTTTTGTCTGTTTGCCATCAGTGAGAAAGAGAGCAGCAAGTGGCAAACAACTGTTTCAGAGGTCTCCCTGATCAGGACAGATAACCTCTGAGAAAGGCACTGCATCTACCAGCTCCCATAGAACTTAACCTTAGCAGAAAGGCCAAGAAACAGAGATAAACAGTAGTGTAAATAATTAACAGGCACCTGCTGCATACAGACAATCCCCAAATCATATGAACACACCAGCATGATGTGTGCAACTTCATCATCTTTTTTTTTTTCCTCACCATTTCCCAACTTGCTGGGTTAGAGCCATTCTTTCATTAACAAGTTTAATATGAGTTCATCCTGGCTGGCATCTCTGCCTTTCTCTCAACAGTTCATTAATTACAGGGTGGCTTTTCACTGTGCAGCACATCCTGAATGTACTGCTAAAGACTCTCTATGAAGCACATCACTGGCTCCAAGTTTCAGCTGGTGCCCTGTGGCACAGGTATGAGAATGCCACCTCTGCTCCTCCTGCCATGAAATGCAGGCTGTACACGCCCTTGGATGCTCCTGCCACCTCCTGCCTTTACCACTTGAGCACTGGCAGGGACTGCAGCTGCAGATCAGTGTGACTGTGCCTTACAGATCTCTGGTTTCTACAAAGAAAAACATTTTCTTCCCAGAAACTAGAAATGTAAGGGTCAAGTTTTCAAAATATTGTTTGGTGTTGACTGTGCAGGCAGGGAAAAAAAAACACTCTCAAATTCAGATTTCTTGGCACAAATTAATCATGTACTCACTAGGAAATATCTTTCCACCATCTACCCTACTAAGCCTACATAAAACTGGTGTGAGATATGAAGATACTCAGAATAAAATCTTCACATAAAAAAGCTATTGTCACACAGCCTCCCTCTGGCTGAATCCTTCCCTAGAGAAGATGCTTGCAGAACTCAGTAGCCCATTGAAATGCTGGAAATTGGGTTTTCTTCCTATTCTGGGTCATAGCACCTGTTACCAACAAAGTTTCTCATCAGAGCTGCTGATTTTATAAAAAGCACATTATATACATGCCCTAAGTATATTTGACTCATGTTTTCAGCTTAAGCCAGCAGAGACTGGCTGCTGCCAGTGGATCCTCTGGCTGCCCCATGACCCAGGCTAAGGAAGGAGTATCCTGCTGTAGGACCATGAGCAGGGAAGTGTGAGATGTCATGGTCCTCCTTCCATGACCATTGGCTCTCAGACCTCCATTCAGCCATGGCAGATGCAACTGCTCACTGTGCCAATGGCTTTTATTGGCCCAAGGTGAGCTCTGGCCTTTGGGTGGGGAGCAGACATTACAGCTCCCCCAGGAGAGGACAGAAGAGCCCTTTTTGTCCCTCTAACAAGACCTTTCAGATACTGGTTGTACCCACAGACCCCCACGCTTGCATCCAGCAAACCTTTGCCCTACAGTGAAAGGGGCAGAGGACCCCACCAAGACAAGAATCTCCTCAGCACTGTCTGGTCCTGCATCAGACCCAGGACTGGGGCTTTCCCCAGGTTCCTGCAGGGCCCCAGACCCAGGGGACGCCCCCACCGCCACGCATCAAGGAAGGGGAGCAGAGCAGCAGGGGAGCTGCAATACATTACTTGGCATATGGCGCATGCAGCATAGAATAGACCTGGCTTTGATGTGGAAATCCCTTTCTCCATCCTGTAGTCCCTGATTTACGAGCCGAACGACTTCATCTGGAGTGAGGTCTCCCCTGCAGGGAAGAAAAGCCATCAGCAAGAGGCCCGATGTGCCAGGGAGGCAGGCAGGAGCCGCAGGTCCAGCCCAGCATCCCCGTGGGAGGACAGGCTGCCCCAGGCTCCATTCACCTGAACATCCAGAGATGCCCAGTGAGACCACCCAGAGCCTGAGGGCACCTTTTACACCCCTGCCATGCCCACATTTACCAGACAGCAGGCACTTAGATTTAGAAAGGCCTTGGGGAACTGGGTGCCCACCATGCCTGAGCAGAGGAACCCCCTCTTTGCCAGAGCATCTCATGAGGGCACATAACTTTCTGCAGCCAGGCAAGGGAAAACCCAGGGCTCAGCACCCACCACAGCACATTTTGGAGGGGTCCTAGAGCCCAACACTGATTTAATGAAAGGCACATATCACAGAGGGGATGACATGAAAGGAAGGGATCAGATCACTGGCCCACTCCAACACCACCCACCATCTCTGCCAGCTCACATTCCTGTTTTGTGGGCAGGCAGTCCATATCTCTCACAGGGAATGGCTTCAGACAGAAGGTTGAGCACAACTGCTCTGCACATGCAGAACTCGGTGCCCAGGGCAAGGGATGTTAAAACCCTGCAGCACACAGAGATATTTAAGATGAAAAACCCTCTTGATGGGAGAGAGAGGTGGAAGCATGCTGGCTCTCACTGCATGGGCTTGTTACAGCAGCCTTTGAACACACAGTGGCTGACTGGCACAGGCCATGCCTTCTCCATGCCCAACCAGCCACCCACCAGCTCCCCAGCACGGTAGGATCACTCACTCAGCTTGTCCCCAGGGGATGGGATCCACACCAGAGTTGGCCAGGAGGTGAGGGCTGTACCGGACCTCCACGTAGGCGATCCCTTCCTTTGCTTTTGTTTCCACAAACTCGTAGGCAATTCTCCTCACCGCCTCACGGTCACCCCTGCAGGGATGGCAGTGGGACCTGTCACACTCAGGGCCCACAGGGCACCTCCAAGGCTGAGCCAAGGGATCCTGCCAAGGGTTGAGGGGGAAGAACAAAAAGCAGCGTACTTACGCAATGGCAGGCATGTAGTAATCAAATTTCTCTAGAAACTGGGGAAGTGTCAGTGGTGTGTCATAGCTCACATACTTCATGAGCTCCTCAACAGTATTCCCAGGGAGAGGGATGCCTCTTTTTCTGGAAATGAAGTCACATGTTACTGACAGGGAAGATTATCACATTTTTAATCAGTCCATTTCACACACCAATTGCCTCCAAAGCTGGCGGCATCAACCACCATTTCTTCTCAGGAAAGATTCAGCACACGCTGTCCTTCCAAAACCATCTCACGGATGGAGCCCTGAATCTCAGCAGGGAGGAAGGCAATCCAAAACACAGGCAAAGCACAAACAAACCAAAATATAAGCCCAGGCTGACCCGGCAGGAACACAGCCAGGGCACATTTTAAGCTTAAGAAGAAGTTCATCTAAAGGGGCTCTGGATTATTTCTTGGCACCTCTTAGACCTAGCAGCAGAATT
The DNA here is from genome assembly GCA_020086605.1 of Lanius collurio. Taxonomy (NCBI): domain Eukaryota; kingdom Metazoa; phylum Chordata; class Aves; order Passeriformes; family Laniidae; genus Lanius; species Lanius collurio. The sequence goes on from JACBWW010000027.1 coordinate 6,470,094, forward strand.
GCCAAAATTCTTTAGAAAAGTTAATTTCCACTTATGCAGGATCGAAACATCAAGGAGATGCTGCAAGGCCTGGGGTCACACAGGCAGAAGTCTCGTGGCTCATGGGTTTGGTGTCAGCAGCTCCTGTGAGCGAGCCGGTTCCTGAGCCCAGCATCCTGGTGGCATCTTCTGTGACAGGAACAGCTCCCACACAGGAACAAATGGCAACAACTGCTCTCACCAAAAGGACAGGCATGCTAATGCCCACATAAATGCTTCCAAGAGGGAAGAGCAGCTGGAATACCAAGTGGGTGAAGGTGTTCCCGGTGTGGCAACAGCCAGGATCAAGGGGGCTGCCAGCCAAGGCTGCTGCAGGTTCCTAGGCAGGCTTTGCCACTCCCCCACCCTCTGGTACCCTGCACAAGCCAACACAAATTTGGAAAAATAACTAGACATTTGTTTTTATTCCTCTTTCCTGCCACAAAGAATTGCATCTGATTGATGGAAGAACTCTAATGGAGACAAAACACTACAGATAGTTCAGTGCTGTGGTGCCAGCAACCATCCCAATGAGCCATGCAAGGACACAGTCCAAAGGACCCTGCTCCTGGGCTTGGTAAACATTGCTCCTTCCCCACAGGCAGGAAGGAAACCAGCCCCACACTCAGCCCTCACATGCAATCTGCACAGATTAAGTTGCTGGCACTCAGCAGGGAACACTCATCCCTGCCAAGGCATCGGTTTTCCTCCCCGCCTTGCCCTTTCCATGGCACTGTCTCTGCTCCAGGAACCGACTTGCACCTTCCTCCACCTGCCTGGGGAAAGTTTCCTACAGCAAAGCCACTTCCCTGACCTCTTTCATGTGCTTCCTGAAGAAGTGCCTTCATGCAGGCATCAGTAGCAGTGCTTTGGGATGATCCACACTGGAGTCACACCTCTGGATGAGGAGGTCTGGTGGATCATGCCAGTGTGGCTTTTGGAGCTCCTGCTGCCCCATCCAATCCCTCTTGTAGCTGGGATTCTTCTTGAAGCACAGCAGTGGCCAGAGGGGAACATGTTTGTCCTCACTGCCACCTCGGTGTGCTGCCCAGAGCCCCCTGCAGCCATGGGCAGCACCGTGCACACCATCCCACCACAGAAAGGGAACCCCTCCTGGGGACACCCAGTCCCCACCAGGGGTCTGACACAGCTCTGAGCCCTTTGGCTGGGCAGGGCAGATGCAAAGACTGACCCAGACCTGACAGAATTGGAGACAAAGTTTCTAAAATCAGCTGAGTTCAGCAGTGCAGTCCCCAAGGGGGCTTGTGCATCCCAGCAGCTTGGGGTTATGTGTACATGGTCAGACAACACCTGGCAAATTTATTTCCAGCTCTTTACCTTTAAAAATAGACCACAAGCAGCTTTTTGTGCCCAGGGTGAGGTTATTGAGGCAGTCAGTCCCCTATAGCCTTCTGCACTGCCCCACTGCTTTTTTTGTGTGTGAGTGCAAGTTTTAGAGCCCATGAATAGCACAGCCTTGCTCCACCCGAGGGCTGGCAGCTCAGGGGGATGCCAGGGCTGTTTAAAAATAAGAGGGAACTCAGCACACACTCAGGCAATGAAGGTTTCTGCCTTAAGCAAGGATCCTGGCACAGGATCCCCAGCCAGCCAGTGCCTCCTGGTTTTCAGGGCTCCTACAATTCTCCTAGGGAACTACACTGGCATTTCCTTTTTGCAGGCAGAGGGACCCAGCAGAGCTCCAGGGAGTCAGCACCAGCTCTTTTGTTCATTTGGACCTGTATTCCAGCCCTGCAGCCCAAGAGCAGGAACCCTGCCTGACTCAGTTCACCATACATCCAGCAAAACATGGGGTGGACAGCCCTCACCCACCCTCCTCTCTGACTATGCAGCAAAAAGTATGGCCAGGGCCTGCAGAGAAAGCTACTCCAGAAAGAATATTTCCTCCTAGGACTGCACTATTTGCTGGGCTCACAGAATGCCAGAACCACTTCCCATCCTCCTCAGAACTGATTTCCTCCCCAAAATACCAGAGCTGTGCCTAAGAGCTGTTTCCCAAAATCCTTACCCTTGCCACCTTCCTGATCTGAGGGTATCAGCGACGGCTGGAAGAAATCTTGTTTATTTTGCTCACAAATGTGGAGCCAGGCCCTCGCACAGGTTAATCATTCACCCCATGCTTCCCACACAATCTGCACTGAAGGAAGATGCACGTGGGCTCTGTCAAGGAAACAACCTCTCTTTAAGTCACTGCCAAGTGCTTCCCTGGGTCACCCCCACACGAGTGTGACTCCTTGGCTGCAGACACCAGGCAGACAGCCTGGGATTCAAATCCACATGGCAGCAGGGCAGGCAAGGGCACCCAAGCTGTTTTTTCCTCCCAAACTGTGGAACAGCAGCACCACCAAGACAATGCTCACAGCCTGCTGTCACTCCACCTGGTTTTGCAATTAGGAATGTGGAAAAAGAGATGAGAATACAGTGCCTCTGCTGTGTCCTCAGTACACTTCAAAGGCAGGCAGCTCTTCATGAGACATCTTCTGGACTTTTCTCATGGTGGCTCCTCGCAGCTTGCCCAGCCCACAAACCCACTCCCACCTCAGTCACATTCCTGCTGCCTGGGAAGCCCCACTGTCTTTTGGGGTGTGCTCAGTGTCCTCACACTGTGCAGTCAGATCTGGGCAGAGACAGAACCAGCACCAGCCAGGTCTGCTGCCTGCAGGAGCTCCTGTCACAGATCTGGAGAAGCAGAAGGGATGATGCCTTTGAACTGCAGCTCCCAGAGCTTCCTTCCCCCCACAACTCACTTGCCGAAGTACAAGATGGTCTCTGGTCTAATGGCTCCATCCAGGTGGACGTGAAGCTCTACCTGCAATTAGAGAAATGGGTCAGGTACTCTTAGAGCTGCAACAACAGTTCAGAGAGAAGGAGCTAGTGCTCACGTGGGTATAAATGCAGCCAGTACAGGGACAAATTCATGACAAGGAGGCACAAAAACATTTTTTAAAATATAATCATTATAAAGTTTATTTTTCAATATCTAAGTGTTGTCTAAATATTTTGTTATGACTTCTGCAGTTCACACAATTAATGAATCTTTAGAAATTCATTCTGCTTCCAGTAACTTTCAGGAACTGTCCTATCCTTATTTAGAGTTCAGGAAGAGTAAAAAAAAAGCAAACCCCAACCACCTTCACTTTCCAGCTTGCTTCCTTCTTGAAATTACAGGCAGCCAAACACCAATTAATTTGCTAAGAGTCATTACACAAAAACTTTGACTTCACTTCCAAGAATCAGCTCCTGATTGGTAGTTAATTACTTGGTATTATCAGGGCTTACAGGCTCTCTAATCCTACATAAGGGGTCAGTCCCATGGCACAAAGGTGCTGTAAAAAATAATAGTAACTAGCTGCCCCATAGAGCTAGCAAGGTTTCAAAATAAAACACTTAAATTTTTACTTAGTAATGGGACAGTAACTCAGGTCTTTTCACTCTGAAGCCCTGTTTCCCCATTATTGCTGAAACACTGGATTTTGGAGAAAGAGACCCAGAAAAGAAAAAGCAAACTTTTTCCATTAGCCAGCTGGGGCTTTTGGAGGAACATGACAAATGTAATTTGGAAGTCGAACTGGGAAGGAAAATACTAGCTGTAAAATGTTTCAGCTAGATATTCATCCTTCCAGAATTGTTTTCTTTTAAGTAACGGAATAGCCTACAAAATACATATTTAATTTTATTGTATTTTTTAATGAAACTGTAGATTAGAAACTTAATACCTGAGGTTCTTTTTAGTCATAACATAGCGGGCATTTTCCTGCACAGACGACAGCTGCAGGGTGCCAAGGGTAAGAATGGGGTAGGATTCAGAGGAGGACTGGATATTTGCATGGATAACTAAACTACCCAGGGTTACTAATTAAAATCCACAAACCCTCTGGTGTCAGGGTATGTATCAAACAATAACTACGAGGAGCTGGGAGAAAATTGAGTAAACGGTGCCTGCAAGTGTCCAAGAGCAGGTGACGTGGGCTCCTGGCACAGGGCTGGCAGTGCCCATCTCTGGGGTGTGCACTGATGCCCACGAGCTCAATCCCATCCCCACACACAGCCCTGCACACCTGCCCTGCAGGCAGAGGCACCTGACTCCCTGCCAGGGCTGTGGCTGGCCACTTCTGCTGCAAAAGGCAGGGCAGGGACACTGCTGGGGTTCAGGCCATCTCCACACCATGGCCATGAAGCTGCCAGGGAAGCATTGGTGGGATGCCAAATGCAGATGGGCAGGCTCAGGATAGATCAAAGTGCTGGTGGCAATCAGCTGGACCGGGGGTCAGGAATATGCCCACAGACACCACTGTTAGCAAGTGGTAAAAAAATATCCCTGCCACTTCTCCTGCCCTTAAGGTATGATCTGAATCTACAGAGAGGAAGATTTTAAAAGGGCAAAACCTGATCTTTCCTCCCTCCTTGAGTTACACAAGCCTGCTTATGAGGACTAAATGTCCTGCAAAGCAGCAGATAAAATAACAGGCTACAGACAGCACTTCCAGATGTGGACGCCTGGCACGTTTTCCACTCTTAAGCTCCAATTCCTATTTCAAAACCATGCAAGATCCCCTCCTTGCTCTTACGACTTTCTGATGGAGTTACAGGCTTGAAATTTGCTCACACTGGATTTGAAAACAAAGCAACCTGAACCTATTGAGGTCTTCTCCCGCAAACACTTTTCAAGCATTTCCTGCAAGAACATCTCAACATGACATTTCCATCAATGAGAAAGCAGATTCCGTGGCATCCTTCATCTATCCTTCAGCCACTCCTGCAGGTGAGATGCTTGTAAAGCAACAAAGTTCCTCTCCAGTATCATCAACATGCTCTTTCTCACCTGCCAGCTTTTTTTTTTAATCTGGAGACACTTAAACCAAGTGCTAAGAAACCCTTGTGCAATGCTATTCAACCCAAAAGTTTTGGGTTTCCTCAAGATATTTCTGCAGCTGCGAATCTCTGCTATTTGGATGGCCAAAGGACATTCAGGAGAAGATGGAAAGTTTTGCCTACAGGCCTCCAGCTAAGGATGCAATCAGCAGAGGCATAACCCAGCAGCTCATCTGCCCCAGGGGTACTCCTGCTTGAAAGCCCTGAGGGCTTCCAGGTCCGTGGGAGGCTGCTCACTGCAGATCACATTTCAGCTCTCTTCCAGCATGTTTGTTTTGGGTAAACAACGCACAAGTCTTTTCCAGATACAAATGGGCGACACGACCTTGCCTTAAGCCAAGGAAAGTACCCAGATAAGGATGAAAGAGTTTTCTCTGAGCTGTGGCTCCAGGGGACGATGCCTGAGCAAGCAAAAATTAGGTGAATGAAGGAGCTCAGTGCTTCTTCCAGAGCTCTCTGCTCCTGAGTACACAGCTCCATGTGGTCTCCCACCCCAAACTCTCCAATTTACCTGGAGAGAAAGCACGTGCACACATATTAAATTGGGATCTCAACACTTGGTGAAGGACCTGAACAGCACTACAGGCTGCACCAGCACTGGAGAGGAGCCTTCAACCATTCCAGGACCACTGATTCAGAATCACAGAAAGGTTTGGGTTGGACAGGAACTTAAAGGTCCAATTTAGTTCCACCCCCCCGCCCCACCATGGGCAGGGATGCCACCAGACCATATCGATAACTTCCCTTCTCACAGCCCAGCTGGAGGTGATTTCACCTGTTCTGAGCAACAAGAAGAAAGCAGCAGAACCCTCCAATGCTTTCCTGAGGCAGGAGCTTTGTTCTTCTTTCACTTACAGTGAGGACCCTCATGACCAGCTTTGTGCAGCCACCCTTCAGTTCACCAGCACCTCCACGGACCTCCCACCACCAAAAACCCAGAGTGTAACACAATAAAACTTCTAGTTTCACTCTAGACTTGTTGAAAGCCAGAGGGATGGGTTCAAAGAACGTTCCAAAAGCTGCAAATTGGGCATCCTCAGCACAGACAGCCCCCAGCAAGACCATCAGAGCAAACCCAGCGCTTTCCATTTTTATGCTAAAAAAGTTTTAGCTCAACCATGGCATGTGACTCATTAGTGAAGATATCAGCAAGCTGGTTCAGACTTTTAAAAAGGAGAAGTTATAAGGGCTCTGGCTTGACTTCTCTGAAAACATTGTAATGTTTTCTTTGAGACGTAATCAGTTTCAAAAATAAATTCAAACACAAAATGAAGGTACTCAAACAAGTATGTTCCATTCCAAGATCAAGTCTGATTATTTTCAATTTAGTGAAATTAAGGGGAAAAAGTTAACCAAAGATTCAAAGTATTTTCAGCCACAGTTAACCCAACACAGTTTCTCTTTTATGGTTTGATCAGTGGACCATGGCAGAACAGTTACCTGCTCAGCTTGCCCATTATATGGCATAAAAAGAGCCATTCAAGCTAAGGCACTTGAAGGATTTTCTGCATTAGGTGGCTTTAGGGTCCTTTTAAAAATATATACAATGTCCAGAGTCACTCAGCCCCTTTTATTGTGAGGTTTCCAACATATGTTAATAGATAATCAGGCAGCTGATAAAGTTGCATCATTTTAAAACCCTTAACAGTGCCCAGGATTATTTATCAGCCTCTTAAAAGGTGATAATTTAGGTTCATTCTATTAATCCAAACAGCTGAAGACCAGGGTAGTTACAGCTGTAATTTGTCAATTATTAGATAACTGTGGCAAATCACTGCAAAAAACAATGAACTATGTTCCCCAAACACTGGTTTTATGGAAGTGTGCTGTCAGGAACAAAGTGATCGTCATCCTAAACTCACCTCATTTAGAAGCAAGAGGTAAAAGTGGTTCAAGAGGGTTGTGAAGTGGAAGTGGCACAGAATTATCCTCAAGCCTGAGGACACCACAAATGCATTTGGGAGATGAATCTGTCACATGCTTTAAGGTGTGAGCCTTTAAAAGAGAAAAAAGGGAGACTGCAAGACCCACACTGCACCACTGCAGGAAATATTTGCACTTTCTAGGCAACTAGACAGTGATTCATGGGTTTGGTGGCTGAGGAAGAGGAGGATGCTCCCGTGCTGAGCAGCCTTCAGTACCACCCTCCTGGCACCAGCTACTCAACCTCCACTGACCTCAGTAGGAGACTTCTGGTGACATTAACAGGTGATGGTGGCTGTGTGTCATCACAGGTGATGGCTCCCACGGGGTGGCAGGGCCATGTGCCCACCGACCCATCACAGACCTTGCACCTACACCTGGTGCTTGCTGGAGCGAGGCACCACTTCGAGCAATAAACAGAGTCCTGGCACTTTGTGCAGCACCAAGCCAACCTCTTACTGCCACCATGTTTGACAAGTGGATCCGGGAAGGTTATCCAAGGGCATCCCTGTACTCCATTATCAAAGAACTGAGCACACAAGGTACCACGGTGTAAGGTATGGCTTGAGCTCAATGCAGCCTCAGCAGCACCAGGCTCTGGCCCATGCCAAGTCAGGGGTCAGGCTGTGCACATTAAGTGGACAGCATCATCCTTGACACGTCATCGTGCACTCGTGGTCCCCACAATAGGCACGGTGAGTCTGCAGTGCTGCAGGTACTGGGGCAGGACGTCCAAATGCCCAGGGTACAGCCAGCCCAGGAACCTTTGGTGTCAGCTGGGCTGGGTCAGCAGCCACTCTTCCCTGAGAGGCTGACACACAGCGTGCCTGGCAGGAACACCTGCCCCATGTGACCTGATGATTATTTTGCAAACCAGCTACACCAGCTGCTGGGAGGGAGTGGGCCTGACCCCAGAAACCCCTATTCCCATTCTGTTCTCCACAACACAGCTCAAGGCACATGGGAGCTGCAGGAGAAGACAGCCACATGTCCTGAAGCCTCCATGCTGGGGCTGGCCTACAAGAAGAAGAGCTAGCAGCGAGCAAGGACAAGGTCTCTGCTCTGGTTGTGGAACAGGAAGAGTGATGGTTGACGTCAAAGGAACACCAACCTTTCCTCTTCTGTTACAGCCTATGATAAGCAGGGTTCAAAGTTGTCCTCCTGCAGCTCCCTGTTCATCACTGCAGTCGCTGGGAGTCAGCGAGTTCCTGAAAAACGCAGAGGCAGCCCCGGCCCCACATTCAGCCAGGGCTGAAGCTGCTCCAGTTACCAGAAACATCTCTAAAACACAAAACTGATCGTTCCCAATGGCAGAGGATCTAGAGGAATGAATAGGGCTCATTAACTGACTTCAGGCCCATTTTTTTCCCCCAAGCCTGACTTAGCAGGTTCACAGGGCTGAAAGGGACTGCCTGAGTCAGGAAAACCAGTCTCGTAATTGCCAATAGCCAGACAACAGAAGTCTGATCTTAGCAGTGAAACCCTGCAGTTTTTCCTAGGTCTTTCTCTTCAGTATCCCACTCTCCCACACAATGGAAAAGTAGAAGCACAAATGAAAGGAGAACTTAAGTTGCTTCTCTCAGCCAAAAGTTTAGAATCACTGGGGTGACCCAAAAGCCTTTGTTCTTAGTGGAGCTGATGAAACACCACCATCTCCCAAAACTGAAGTGGACTTAAAAAGGCTTTAACCATTAGCAGCTGCCAACACTCCAGGGATTTTGGTATCGAGGTTTGCCTGCTATTGCGTGGATCAACTTCCTAGAAAGGGAACCATAGTGATGGAATGAAACATGAATCAGACCTGTGCACATTACGTTTTCCAAGTTTGTGAGGCTTTCCTGGTGCAAACTCAGACTGAGAGATAAACGGTTTGGGAGTGAAAGAGGATGCAAACATCAGCAAACCCCCCCCAGTCCTTTTGTGGTTTTGGAGACAATCTCTTTCTCTGGAAAAGCCACAAGCAGTTGCCACCACTCATGTTCTCCTAGAATGGGAACACCACAAATCTCGTATCATTTTTCTTGGTCTCCTCTGCCTTGACTTCTCCCCAAGAGCCCAGCCTGGCAGAGCTGCTCCCTGTACAGCAGCTTATCCAGACCACAGCCTGAGAGAGCTGAGCCATCCTGCAGCACAGGCAGTGTTCTGCCATCAGATACAGGACTATTGCTAACCACAGCTGTTTCATCTTCTACTGCCTCTATTTTACAATCTAAATAATAAACACATTACCGTATGATCCTACTAGAGATGTAGTATACAGGGCATGGAGAGAGTGAAAGACTGGAGCACACTCGGACAGCAGCCACCAAGGTGGTGTCACGGGTATCTAAGGAATAACTGAACTAATGTGTAAGAGAAAAAAAAAAAAACAACGAAAGCACACAAAAACCCAACCGAAATCACCCACAAAACAACAAAATCAACCCACAAAACAAAATTAAAAAAACGTAAGAGAAAACATTTGTTTTAGTAGACTACAAGAGTGGTTGGGATGCAGGACCCTTCCGAGCTTGCCCCTTCCCCACCCAGGCCACCTGTGCATCCCCAGCCCGGCGGAGCGCTGGGATGAGCCTGGACCCGCATCGCGGCGGCGGCGAAATGCGCGGGACACCCGGGACAGCCCCTGCCCGCGCCTGCGGGGAGCACCGGGGCAGCGCGACCGCGGGGTGACAGCGCCCACCGAGCGCTGTCCCGGAGGGCACATCCCCAGCGAGCGGCCCGGCCGTGCCCCCGTTCCCACCCGGCTGCGGGGTGCGGAGAGCAGGTGCTGCCGCTCGGCTGCGGGCACGACCGGAGCGCGGCACCTCGGTCCCGGTGCGCGCCCCATTCCC
>JACBWW010000027.1:6480107-6521473 GCA_020086605.1 Lanius collurio
AACCCAGCAGGAATGAACAGCATATATTTTAAAATTTGTGATTTCTGGGGTCACCAAAAGGTGACATCGTTTCAAGCTCCCAAAGCTTTAAAAATGCTGAATTTGGGAAACACACCACTCCCCTCCCTGGATGTGCACAGGTGGTCTGAGCACAAACAAAATGGTCCAGGCAGGGTGTAGATTACCCACTGGGTGTGAAACTGCCTCTGGGCAAGGTGAGCTCAGGCTCACATGGACCATTTCACCTATCATGGGCTATTTTTAGCAGCCACCCAAAAAGCATGTATTCTGCCTAGATAATGACTCACAACATCACATATTTGAGGTCTGACTTCTGGTTCAAAGCAATTACAACATAAATAGCCCCACTGTGAATAGACAGTACTTTCTAATAATCTTTTGTGGGCACAGCCCTGCTCAGTGTGTCATGAACACTGGGAGGACAGAGGTCAATTAGAGCATTTATTAGAGATTAGAGGAAATTACAAGGTAAAAATAAATAGCCTGCGGGTCATTTTCTGCTGGGAGGAGAGTTGATAGCAAAGGTCAGAAAGAGGCAAATGGAGCTGAACTGGCCCCATCGACTGGGAATGGTGCAGTAAGGGGTTTCTGATGGGTTTTTTTTCTGCTTAGCAAATACAAGTGTGCTGCAGACTCAGCTCTTTCCAGGAGTGTCAGCATAGTGCATTCATTGCACACAAGTGTGTTGCAGAGCCTTAGAAACACGGCTTGGGCTGATTTTAATTGACCTGACCCTGATCCACTTAATCCATCTTTATCACTGGCTTAATCAGGTGGTTGCAGGAGCTGCTGTGCTATTGGTAATAAATTTGTGTTTCCCTAGGAGAACACCACACCTCTCTGCAGCCAGAAGGCTCAAGAAGAACAAATCTGTCTTTTAATGCTGAATTCCCACTTGGGAAACCAGAGGGGGATAAACAGGGCCCTATCTGGACAAGGATGCTCTGGGGCCATCGTGGAGGAAAGCAACTGTTCATCTGCACACATGTCTAGTCCCTGAGGTTGATTGTTTATCTTTCTTATTTTTAGGGAAAATTCCAGGCAGCAAAGTAGGGGTAAAACTGATCTTGGAAGCTATTCCAATGCTTATTTCCCAGGAGCTATATTTAAACCTGTTCCCTTTCTCTTGCCCCCAGAAGTTAATACCAGCTGTGTGTCAGGCTTGCTGACACCTGCAAACAGCTTTCCAAAAATAATAAGAAGTGTGTTGATGCTGGACTTAGATCTTTAAAAAGGCACTTTTCTAGTCTAGTTTGGGGTTTTTTGTTGGTTTGTTGGGAGTTTTTTTACCAGATATCAAGATCACACTATAGCCCATTCTAAGTGGCTAATGGAGGAAAATGTGTTTAAATTCATTAATTCTACCAGTATAAATGCCACCATCAGGTATAAGTATGACATAAAACTGAAGTTGAATTTGCCAGATGAGACATTCTCAGTTCAACCATCCATTCCTTCTGCAAATTTTTTGGTTTTGAGACAAAGCCTTAACTTAAGTCAGCAATTCCCATTTAATTTCTGCAGCTTCCCTGCAGGGCAAGGAAAACCTCTGCCCCTGGGTGAGCCATCACTGGAGTCACTGGTGGGAACTCAGCTGTGTCCCATTTGGCTCCTGCTGGGGATCATGGGACTCTGTGGTCAATGGGAAAGGCAAAAACTCCGCTGAGGATCCACCCTGCTCCCCAAAGGGATTTCATTTCCCCTCTGCTCTCAAAGAAGCTGGAAGCAGACCCAACACTGCCCTCCAAAAGCAGAAGCAGATCCTGCATCACCCCCTGATACCAGGGAAACTTTGTCCCAGCTCTCCATCAGTAGGGAGTGGGTGCTGGGCTCTTCCTAAGGATATTCAGGCAACTGCAGGGCCAAGAGCATCAGGACTAACAGGGCCACCGAGCAGCTCTTCAGAGGGTTGATGACACTAAAGAGACACCACTGGGCAGACTCCTCTGGGGGGCTCCTGTCTGGCACTGCTCACAAGGAAACCACAACCCTCACACCACTAAAACAACACCAGCCTGAAAATAGAAAGAACCTCTGCAGTAGAAACTCCTTGGAATACACCCTAGGATACAGATGGGGCTACCCTGTAAACAGGTTGCATTTCCCCATTTTGGGGCATTTTTGAGCAGCACAGAAATGCACACCCAGCTGATGACATGCCCAGCAAAGGCACATCCCAGGATGCAGCCACTGGCAGAGCCACGTGGGCTGCTGCAAGCCTGCTGCACTGATCCCCTAACCAGATTAGGGCCAATTTGCACCCAGCATTGTGTATTTTAACCTATCCTGAACACCTCCTGGACAATAAGGCTGCCTGAAATGAGGGGCAAATTGGACTGCTCCAGACCCCACGGGACAAGTACACCAGCCCCCAAGGCTGGGATGTAGCACAGCTTTGAAAGTAATAAAGCAGAGAGAAGGCAGAGAAATACAGTCAGTGCTCTGGGCTGTGGCAAAGAGCAGTGGTTTGAGTCTTGCAGTCTTTCAGGCTTGGAAATGCCTCCAAGACCCACCCTGGAAGCTGTGGGATGTCTAAGGATAAAGGCAGCCCCACTCTCACAGAGCAGTTTGGGTCACAGGGTGCAGACAGACCCTCCCAGGTGAGAAGAGCACACAGTCCCTTTGGTGCAGAGCAGCCTCACCTCAGCAGGGGCACCATCCTGCCCTCTGCCCTACCTGCTTTGTCAGCCTCTTTTCTTCTTAAAATCCAGTGTTCAAGTTCAAAAACAAGGGCATTATCACCACAAAGAGAAGCAGGTTTCACCTTGCCAGATAGCTCAGCCCCTCCTGGGTTCTTGGGCTCTGGTTGCCCTTGGATTTCTCTTGTGGTTAAAGACAAGGAGCCATCTCCACCCCACGGAAAGATGTAGCCCTGTTCCTCTTGTGCCAGTGCTGTCAAGAGGAGCTGAGAGACACCTGACCCAGCCACAGCAAAGAAGACAAAAACCTCACCAGGACATGACCTCTGACCAGGACAGACCAACTGGACTAGATCCAAGATCATCCTGGGGACACCAGGAGATAAGGGTGTGGGTGGCTTCCCTGGCCAAGTGCCCCCACCACCTCCACCACAACGGTCGATGCCTCAGGCACTGGGGAAGGGCTTTGTTGCTGGGGAATTACTGAACCTGCTGCTGCTTGCAAGGTTGGAACCACCTTACCCACAGTGGGATGATAAGAGGACCCCCTCCTTCCTCGGTCAGTGCCCAGAGACCCCCACCATGCAGGACAGGGGACCCTTCTGGTGTCTGCACACCGGGGGACTCCAGCCCAAGTAGATACCAGTCCCTCCTTGTCCTGACCCAAATTTACACAAAGAGAAGCCCAGAGACAAGAGCAGCACATGAGCCAGGCATGTTCCAGCATATCCCAGTGGGTTCCCACACCATGCTGGGGAGGTCTCAGTGAGGTGGGTCTGATTTCCATCAGTCAGGAAGTGGTGACACCTTCTTCTTTTGTATGCCTTAAAAGAATGATCACATCGCTGTTTGTGGTGAGCTGTGACTCAGCATTGCAGCCCTGCCACCCTGTTTGCTGAGATTGCTGCCCTCCGTGTAAATACCTCACCACAACAATGTTTGCACGCAGATTCACCCCAGTCTGGCACAACAACCTCCTCCTGAGGGTTTTTAGCACCATCACAAAAGGTTCACCTCACCTACAAATAAAAGCTTCCACACAAACAGCACTGCTGCGTCCAGGCTGTGGTTGGAACACGGCCCCAGTGCCCCACTCTGACCTTCCTGTTCACTTCCACAGAGCTGCAACAGCCCTTCTGGGCTTGGCCCTGAGCACCCTGAGCCCACAGTGCAGCCTGTGACTCTGGGGCCTGTTGGGGAGGAGTGGAGGGAAGCGTTCCAGGCCCCATGCAGAATGCATTCCCCCCCACACCCCTTCCTGCAGCACTTCTCTCAAGGGAATTCCACGGGGAGCAGGATGCCCTGCTCCAGCAGAGGGTCATTGCACAGGGCAATGCAGATGCAGCTCCCAGGCTGAGCACAAGCCCAGCTGTGGCCAGCTAGCACATGTCTCTATTCAAGTCCACTTTTTGAATGAGGACCAAGAGACACATGAGCTGACACCTCTGATTTTATCTCTGCGAGGCAGGGCCCAGGGAGCCAAGGCTTGTGCAGTTTTTCACGTATGCAAAGCTCCACAGCCCCCAACCCACAGTCCCCCCCACCCCCCAGATCTTCCCCCCATTATCCAGAGCTGTACAAGGAGCAGGACTCCATCCTCACAGGCAACTCACAGCTACATCCAGCGAAGGAGCGAGATCAGATATCACACCATGTTCCATGGCCAAGTGCTGCCCAGAAGTCGCAGAGTCACTAGGGCAGAGTGACAGGGATCCCAAAGGAAACCTCTGGCCACGGTGCTGTCTGCACACCCCGCAGCTGGGACCAGCAGGAATAAGCTCCTCTGGCCCCAGCAGAGACTCTGCATGCCCGGGATTTAACAGCACATGTTGCACTGTGGAGGGCTGAGCTGTTCTCCAGCCCTCAGGGTAAGCAGGTAATTAGATTATCAGCACACGGCCAGACACTGCCACCCGGGCCACTAAAGGACAGAGATGAGCTGAGGACATCGTTTCTCAGGATTGTGGTGCCACAGGACAGCACCATGCATCCCATCCTCACTGGAATGGCACAAAGAAAAAGAAAGTGCTTTTGCCAAATCTGACCTTCTTAGAGATAGTTTGGATGGGATGGAGCAGCAGGAAACAGCGATGATCAGCATAATATTGCCCCCCTCAGACTCTTTCTAATATCACAGCCTCAGCCCATGCTGCTGCCACAGCAGGAAACCCCAAATCTCCCCAGCTAAAAGCATAGCACATCCCCTGCCCAGGGGAATCTGGGCGCTTCTAGCTGATACAAATGCCGGTTTCACCTCGCCACAGGGTACCCAGACAACACCTTATGGAAGCTGGTTTGTTGGGTTGTGGATTCCTGCACATCCCAGGGAACCACAGGATCAACTTTGTGCTTTCTTGTGGCTTTTAGCTGAGCTCTCAGCCCTTCATCCCACACTCATTTTGGGTGGGACTAAGAGAAGAGGGGTGGGAGCAGAGCTGGTCAGCTGCTGCCAGGATGCAGGAGACACAGCTCACAAGTGGGGAGGTGCTGTCTGTGGAGCCCCTCAGTACTGGGGGGAGGCGGGCATTTCATCCACTCAAAACCCCACCGAAGCAGGGATTTAACACTGGGTTATTCCTCTGATACAGGCTCTGACCAAGCCCTCCTGCTCAGGCTGTAACACAGCAGTGCCAGCACAGAAGGGGGTCCCTGGTCTTCTCAGCAGCACTCACAGGCCAGGGCTAAAGAGTCCATCTTTGTGCCAAAACTTCATCTCCTGCCCAGGCCAGGCCAGATCTTTGTGTCTGTGCCCAAACCAGGTGTTGGGCCAGAAAAGGGAGCAGCACCGACCCAGAGGTGGCAGCCAGGCCCAGCTGAGAGCACAGATAATGAGGCAACATCACAGTGATGGGCAGGTCCCAGACCAAGCCAGGAAGTCAGTCTGACCATCAGGGCTAGGATCAGGTCCAGGAGCACCAGCAGGTCCATAGCAATGTGCAGGGCTGACACCAAGCCAGATAAACAGTCAACAGATGGAAGTCAGGATGAAAGGACCCATGGCCAGGCACCACTGTGGCTGTACTGGAGCCCAGCATTCCCCCAGCATTAGCCCAGAAGAGTCTGAGTCCCTGGGCTGAGCTTAAATACAGCTCCTGGGCACGCAGGCATGGGGCAGGTGAGGCTGGGCAGTGAGTGCTTTCAGGGCTCTGACACTTGCAGGTCACATCCTGCAAAGCAAAGCTGGGGGAATTGTCCTCACTCTTCTGCCACCCTGACCCTGCAGAGCCCTGTAACCTGGCAGACAGCAGAGTTTGGTCCTGGCATTGGTCCATCCCTGCTACTGCCCCACCCTGCCTGTAGGTGGTTTTGGTACAGGAGCAGTTTTCATGCCCAGATTTAGGATCTGAAGAGCAGAGCAGTAACTTAAATTGTCCTCCCTGATCTCAACTCAAAGGTGCCATCCCAGGGTGTCCAGATCACTCACCCTGAAATGCCAGTGAGGGTTTGGCTAATTCCTAACGAGGACTCACATGAGGTGTTCACTCCTCAAACATGGCTTGCTGGGCACCAGCTGAAACATCAACACTGGGAGCTACTGCAGGTACAGAAAGGCAGGTGAAGGGGAGGAGAAGCAGAGGGAGAAGGGAAATAATGAGGTGTTCCTACATAGCTCCCTAATGCTGGCTCCTGGCAGGACTGGTACTATTGGGCTACACTGGGGCGCTGCCTGGCTGCTGTCATGACAAAGGTGGCTGCAAGCCCCAGGGCCAGCTGGTCACAGCCTCTGCTTCTGCAAAAAATGTTTGAAGAGCAAGCAGTCTTTGCTGTTTCGAGCTGGAATTTTCTGGAGTGTCTGGAGATGCTTTAATTTATCTAATCCAGGGCCCTGACCCAATTAATATTCTATAGGATCTCCTGGAGCTCTTGTTTTGTTCAGCTCTTGGCTTCAAGGGCAGCAGAAGAAATTGAAAACAGATTATTGGAATAAAACAGCTTCAACTCCTAGGCAGCTGTCTCTAGTGAGGTTGGCTTCATTTCCAACCAGGCGTGATGCAAGACTGTCTGTAACGAGATTTCCCCCAGGGGCAGCAGAAGGCTTTGCTTAAAAGCAAGAGAAGAATATCCAGGAGCGGTTCTGGCCCCTCTCACACCTCCAGCCCCCCCGGCTCCGGCTGGGATGAACCCTCGTGTGCGCCCAGCGAGGGGCCCGGGGCGGCTGCGGGGGCAGTCGGGGAGCCCGGGGCACGGCTGAAGCCCCGCAGCTCCCGGCGAACCCGAGCACAGCGGCCACGAGAGGGAGGCAGAGCCCGTGGGCTGCTCCGGGATTGGGGCTGCGGGAATGGGGCTGCGGGAATGGGGATGGGGGATTGGGGCTGAGGGAATGGGGCTGCAGGAATGGGGCTGCGGGATGGGGGCTGAGGAATTGGGGCTGCGGGAATGGGGCTGCAGGATTGGGGCTGAGGGATTGGGGCTGGGGGATTGGGGCTGGGGGATTGGAGCTGCGGGATTGGGGCTGAGGGATTGGGGCTGAGGGATTGGGGCTGCGGGGCCGGCACCACCCGCCCCGCCCCAACCAGATCACGGGTCTAATCCCCTGCCCTCCGCCCTGAGAACCCTCGTTTGTCTGCTCGTCCTGGCCAGGTGAAGAGGCCGAGCACCTGAACACACAGGTTATGGCTGAAGTCCTTTCCAAGAGCTGTTTTCTTCTCCTCGGATGCCAAGGCTTTGTCTCATTCCCAGCTCACACCACAGCATGGGTTGTGGGTGGGATATGTTGTAGATGAGCAGCAGGACCAGGCAGAGGGGAACACCTGGGAAGTCCCTGTGGTTGAGCTCCCATCTGTAAATCCAGGGCAACCACCCCACTGTGCATTACAGAGGGATTGTCAGACAGTCTGCATTAAGCAAGGCAGGAGCTCATGGGGATGGGCAGTGAGTCCCCATTGCCCACCCCCAGTCAATGGTTCTGGCTCAGCCCCAGTTAGCACCATGACAGATCACACCAGCTGGGTGCAATCCCAGAATCCCATCCCTTCCACGGGTTTGGTGCCCAAATGGGCCCCAAAAGCACAGTCAGGAAGCCCCCAGTGAAGTCCATCATTGTCACACTCTGTGAATCAATGGTCCCTTTGGATACTGCTGACACACACTGCTGAAAAACCTGAACTCTCGCTGACAGCACGGACTGGGCACTGGCAGCACCAGACATGCCTGGTCGGAAAGAGGCAGCTGAAAAGGTGCAAAAGTGTGTGGGCTACCAGGGGCCAGAGCTATGCCAGGGCCAGGAAAGCAGCTAGTGGAGGGGAGGGAATCATGAGGAAGCTTCTTGTTGTTTTTAAAATCACATCATGCCAGGTTCAAGCACAGACTTTACAGTGACACACAGGAGAACTGGCTCTTTGACACAAAAATGGCCCAGACAGTGACTCACAATAGTCCAGTGGCATTTTAAACACCTGATTTCCAGCTAACTAAGAACAGCCTGAGGTCATCCCTGTAAGCTGCCATGTTATGAAGAAACCACTCCTTGCAAAAGTCAGCCTTTTGAAGGATGTTGCATGGTGGAGTGGCACCTGGACATAGTGGAGCCAGTCCTCTGGCTCTGTCAGCATGCTCATGTGGCCAGGACAGTGCCAGCAACACTCCAGGCCAGCGCTTGGCTGCCTCCTGGATTTCCAAGACAGACCAAAAGCCCAAGGCTGCCCACCCTCCCCATTCACGAGCTCAAGAAAGAAACCGGGGATGGCAGAGGAATGTAAACCAGGCCAGAGGACTCATTCATCCTCCCGCTCCTGGCTTTGGTGCATTCCAGGCAGTCTTACTACAGCACAGCATTTTGTGTGCTGCAATCCATCCGTACACACGCCTGCCTCTCATCCTCTGCCAGGGCTTACTCTCCCAAGGCACCTCGAGCTGAGTCTGTAATAAATCAGGCAGCAGCCTCCATCCAAGACACGCATTCCCTGGGCTGCTGTGCTGAAAAATGAGTGCTGAGCTTTTCATCTGAACACCTGCAGCAACCAAGCAGCCGTGCTGACCCGGGGTGTGGTATTGCCTCCCAAATTAAAGGCATGTTGCTGTTCAGACGCTGTGTCCCTGGCCAGTTTGCTGTGCTCAGGACCGGGATTTGGCTCCCACACCTGATCCTCCGGGTTCTGATAACCCTGGTCTGGCTCGAAGCTGCCAAAGTGAATTTGAATCCATCAGCATCTGAATTCAGTGATGGCCATTGCTCTGTAATGAGCTGGTGAGAGATTGGCAGCAAAATCCTCCCAGTGGAAGGAGGCTGGGAGGGGGACCTGGGAATAGGTACATGCAGTGCATGCTGGAGGGATGTGCCACAGACATCTGGAGAAATATCTCCAGCAGAAGATGTGGGAGCAGGGAGATTTTCCTCAGGGCTTCTGTGGTAGCACCCTCTCAGACCCAGACTGGGGCAGGAGCACAGCTCTGTCAGCCATGGGAGAAAGAGCAGCAGCGCTGCTCGGAGCCCTCTTGTAGCACTGATCCACTTGGGAAAGTCAGGAGAGTGGCCAGAGCCCGGACACAGGGCGCAGGAGGGTGGCCACGCTCCCAGTGAGTGGCCAGTTCCGCAGCAGTGGGGTCAGTGCCGGTCCCACCGCAGCCGGACGGAGCCTGCAGGGACAGTGGCTGGAGGTGAGGAGTGCACAGCCTGAAGCTCCCTGTGCTCCACAGAGGAGCATGGCCCCACTTGGGGAAGCTGGAGCCAAGGCAAAACTCATCTGGCTTTGCTTTGCACACTGCTGAGATCTTTCTTGGGTTTATTTTCATGCACAGCCCCAGAATGCAGAGACAGGCGGGAAAGTGAGAGCTGAAAGCAAACAGGAAAAAGGCAGGTTCTCTTCATTTCTATTTTTAACACTGCAAGCAACATTAGTGTCATTATATTTAGAAAAAAATATATTCAGAGCGTTTCCTGCCTCCCCTTTCAATACCTTCAGCTATTTCCTTGCAGATGTTTCCAGGGGCCAGGGCTCAGAGGCAGGAGGAGCAAGGCTGGGCTCTCACCCTGCAGACAAGCCCTGAGAGAAGAAAGTTGGCTCAAAGCAGGTGCCCGTGGTCCTGCATGGGGACAAGGAAGACAATCAGGCTGTGGAGGGCGTGTCCAGGTCCAAGCAGGACCTTCGAGCTGCCTCACCATGGGTTGTAGCACCTTTGGTGCCATCACAGGAGGCACAAGGTAAGTGTAATGCAGGGGAAGGCACTGTAAGGTCAGATTTAGGGAGGGAGGCTGCAGCAGCCAAGGCTAGAGGCACAGCTCTGCCTCGCTGCAGGGAGCCTGGGCTGAGCAGAGCATCCCTGGACCAAGCTGCTGGGCAAGGGACTGGTCTGCGGCAGAAATTGCACCACGAGTCTGGGACCTGTGGCAGCAGCAAAATGAGATCTCACATCTGGGTCTGCATGTGGAGGGTGGCTGGTGTCCCTTGGAGTCAGAGCCTCTGCACTTGTCCCTTGTCCACTTGCATGTGCCAGGCTGGTTTGGCTTCTCCTGCACAGCTCCAAGGATCTTCCCTTTGCTCCGACAGCCCTCAGCTCGTTGCCTCCCGCTCAAGGACTGCGGTTTGGAAGTGTTTGTTTAATCCTCATGCAGATGATCCAGAGCAGGATTTCTGGGTGGCAGGCCAGCAGGATGGCAGACCACAGCTCAGCAGGACCAAGGGATGCAGAGAAAACTGGGACTTGAATGTGGTCAGCTTCCGGCAGCAGAGAATGCAGACAAATGCCGGGCAAACGGCTCTCCCAACCCCAACCACGCTGTGTGGCTTCCAGCAAAATCACAGACCAGCATTTCTCCAGGTGGCCTGGGGAGCTCCCTGCCCCTGGAAGAACATGGAGGTAATGTTGGAAAAGTATCATGGACAGCATACACAGCAGCCAGATCACCTCAAAATATCCTCTGCAGCCTGGGCCAGTAGGGAGGGCAGAGGAGCAGCCTGGCTGCCCCACGCATTCACTGCTCTCCACACTCCAATTGGTGCCCTGGTGACAGGGGTTCCAGGATGGGGTTTCCCTTCCTGGGGTTTGGTTCATGAGAAGAGCTGCCTTTGAAGAGCTGCTGCATTGTAAGATGCTCCTCTGGGGCTCTGGCTGACTCCACACTGGTTGGGAGCAGCTCCTGAGACAAGCCGAGCCATAGCCAGGCTTCCATCACCAGCCCTGGGTGATCAGGTGCAGACAGCCATGTAAGTCAAACACTCCCTTTCTCTATTTCCCAAAGCCCTGCAGCAGGTGGAAACCCACCCCAAAGGGTCTTGATTTGCAAATACAGGAGGGATACTTTGCAATTCCCAGCCCAGCCCATCCCAGTGTGGCTGAGGCAGTGCTGCTGCAGCTCCACCACAAACTGCCAGGCTTTTCCCAGCTTGGAGGCAGTGACTGCAGAGGGGAGCCCTGCTCTGGTGACCCCTGATAGAAGCTCCTAATATTCTCCACCTGGGGACACAGGGATCTGGACTGTTTTCACACCATTGCACTACCCCCCTCCATGATGTCTCTGCAGATGGCCCTGGAGGTGTCTGGCCAGCTTGGTGGGGCAGCAATGCTCTGTGAGGCTCAGAGGGCTCCTCTCACTCTGGATTGTCTGAGGTCTCAAAAAGAGATCACCAGTGGGCTCCTTGAAGGAGTCATTCCTGCTGATGTGGTCAGAGCCAGGGAGGTGCTGATCTCTCTGCCAGAAGTAGAACTGGACCAGTTATGCAAGCAGAAGAGGCAATCCACAGTGGCAGGGCTCAGAATGAGCAGATTCTAATCCAGAGACTGACACATCCCAGTGAGTCAGGAGTCACAGGCTTTTCTTGCTTATTTTTTTTACCCATTTTTTAAGAAAATCATGAACACTACTCAGAAAATGAAAAACTTCCAGAACAGACTCCTTCCCATGCCCAGGAGGGCTGTAGGTGCAGGGACCTCACACAGGCAGGGCTTTCATGGCTGAGAGCCAAGAGAGTCTCATTCAAAAAGAACAAGGGAGTTTTCCAGCAGTTGCTAATCAAGTGTCCTGTGGGAGAAAGGCAGCAATAGCAGCATCAGGTGGTGGCTGTCACTTGCAGCCTCACTGCCAAGTAAAGATGGATCTGTCACCACCAAAGATGGGGGCTTCAGCTTGTTTGATGGACAGTGGCAGCTCAGAGCCTGCAGAGCAGCTCAAGTAGGAGGGTGAAACCCTCACCACTCCATCTCCTCCTGCCCCGTGGTGCCAGGGCACTGACAGCTCCTGGCCCAGGAGAACTTATTTCCTATTTCTGCCTCTATCCCTGCTTTTGGGGATTCTGTCCTGAGAAGAAGCCTGGATAGTGGGAGACATTCACAGCGGAGTTCCCAGGGGAACAGCAGGACAAAAATGAGACTGTAACACCCTCCTTCCTTTTCCTCACCATGTCAGAGCAACCACCCGATCATGGGAGACCTCCATGCCCCAGAGCACCTTTTGTCCAGCCCCAGCTTGCTTTCACAGGGGGAAACCACCTTCATATGGCCAACAGGCATCATTCTTGGGGGTCTGCGGCAGGGGACCTTAGAACCACAGGATGGTTTGAGGTGAAAGGGATCTTAACGATCATCTAGTTCCCAATCACCTGCCTGGGGCAGGGACACTTTTCACCAGATAAAGCTGCTCAAAGCCCCATCCAACCTGGCCTTGATCTGCAGGGATCTCCCAGGCTCCTCCTCCTGATCTGTGGGTGCAGTTCCCTCAGACACAGCCGTGCCCCTGAGGAGGAGGCACCTCTGCTGTGCAGGTTGACACCACACTTGGCACAGCCTGGGCTCAGGCAGTAGGTGGCCTGTCCTCTCCAGCTATGTCCCCATGCTCCTGCAATTCGCCACTGCCCCTTCAGTGCCCACACAGAGCCCCTGCCCGGGCTGTGCTGGGTGCCAGCCCTCCAGAACATCCCCATGCTGTGGGGGCCACCATAAGCCTGTAAAAGGCCCATCTTGGCTCTTGCTTTGTGGTCAGAGCACAGAAGAAGCCCAGCCAAGCAGGCTGGTTGCTTTTATTTAGACTCAGGACCAGCATGAGGCAGTCCCCTCCCTATTCCTTTGGGGGGATTCTGTTTGGGGGCTACCAGGTTGCAATTAGCAAATCACTGCTCTCCCACCTCCCACAGCACGAGGTCACCCTGCCCTGGGCAGCCCAACAGCCAGGGGAGAGCATACCCAGCCAAACACCTTTTACAAATCATTCTGCATAGTTCACATTCTCGGCTGGTTTATGAGCATTTTAGCTCCTCATATTGATCAGGGCTGGAGCCGAAGTAATTACATTAATCAGAAATAATTTCCCGTGATTTTGAGTCATATTTGAGCTGGTGCCTGGCTCCTCTGCTCGCCCCTCTGCTCTCTGCTCCCTGGTACATACTTTCCAGGCGACATCGCTGCTTTCATAACCATAGTGAGACCCAGAGGTTTGTTTTTCTCAGCTGAATCCCACACACACTCTAAAGGTTTCAGTCATGTCTTTATTGATTTGGCTGGGGAAGGGGACAAGAGGAGGTGGTTTATATGAGGTTCATGCTTGGGAAATGTCTCCAGATGTCTCTGGCATCAGGAAGGGGCATAAGGAAGGGCTGGGGGCCTGGGACTCCTTGGCACATGGAGGCATCACTTGCTCCAGCTTTTCCAGTCTTGCTCAGGATGGAGAGCAAGCCCAGCCATTGATTGGTTCCCTGGGGTGGAATTTGGAATTGGGACTCACCTGCAAACCTTTGGCATTAGTCCTGGGGAGAGGTAGCAAGTCCTCTTGGCAGCTGGTTTGGGTGGTGACCAGTCATTTGGGGTTTTCAAGTGCTGGGTGTGAGAGGTGGACTGGCAGCTCTTCAGTCCCTCCCAGCCCAGCTTCCCAATGTGCCCAAGGTCTATGCTGAAAGGAGCTAGGCTCCTTCCAGTTATCAGGGAAGCTGAGGAATGCCCACTTCCCTGCCCTTGGGAAGGTCCCAGCCACAGCCAGGGGTTTGCAGAGCATCCACTGGAGCTATGCCAGCTGAAGAGGGCTGTCTTTGCCCCAGCTCACTGCCCTGTCCCAGCATCCTGGTTCCACCAGCACCCTGAGCTGCTGAGGGTGAGCCACGAGCAACCCTGGGGATGTGAAGGGCTGTGACATTTGGGAACAGACACAGCCTGTGTCACCCAAACCTCTGGCAGCAGCACGCGCTTCCCAGGCATAACACCAGCTGCCTCATGTGCAGCACTTGCATCTTCGAAAGCCTTGCCAGAGTCACAGAAAGCAGGGCTGGAAGGGAACACAGCCACCACCAAACCCCTCTTGAAAGCAGAGCTGGCACAATTACAAGGTGAGTTTGGAGCATCACTGGCTGCACATCGTGAGTGCCTCCATTTGCAGCCTCTTTGATGCTGCAGGGGACATGGCAGCTGTATGAAAACACACAGCACCCTCAAGAATGACAAGAACTGAAGGAAAAACACTGTCTATTTTAGCCTGAAACCACGAGAAAAATAGAGATAGTCAAAAAGAATGACCAGTTTGATAGGAAACATGAGTGAGCCATCCAGCTCCATGGAAAATAGGAAGGGTCTGTCAGTAACCACACAAGGTCAGGATCTGGGGATTATATCTTGTCTGAAAGATAAAACTTCTAGTGATAATTTTTAAGAGAAGTTTATGTCTGATGATGTCTGATACCAAAAATAAACTCCCAGAGGATCATAATGTTGAATATGTGATGATTTCTGACACTGTTTTCCAAATAATTATGGAAAATCTCATCTAGCTGAAGTTTCCAAGCTTTGTTTTATGAAAGTCTTATTCTTTGAGTTATCTGATTGTTTAACTTAGGGGGACAATTATGAATTGCTCTTGTCTGGACTGCAGAAAAGAAAAACATACAGAAGTTTTGCCCAAGGTTTGATGGGTTTGATATGTCCCTGCTGGTACAAGGCTGTGCTGTGCTAATGAGAAGCCCCTCAGTCTGAAGGATGAGCTCTCACTACAGTTCTGGCTAAGGCAAGATTTTTCTTGGTTGTGATAGTCCACTTGCTCCTCATGTAACTGCTCAGCTCCTTCCTCTTGGCAATGCCAGACTTAGAGAGCAGAACCAGCCCCAAGCCCCATTTATCAGTGCTTCTTTCTAGTGAAACCTACCTAAAAATGTCTGGGAAAGGGTGAAGGATCAAGTGTCCCCAGCACCAGGCATCGTTCCTGTCTCTCCTTTGGCAGGGGCGATGCCCAGCCGCTGCCTTGCTGGCCTCGCCACCGTGGCTGGGAGCTTGGAGGGGTCAGCTGGTCCCAGATGTGGCCAAGGTTCCTGATGCAGTTGCCTGACCATCAAAAACTGGATGGCAGCCCTGAATTCTTTTCTCACAAGTCACTTGGCCAGGCACCAGCTGGTAAATACTTTCAGTCCCTGCATCCCGGGTCTATGGTGGAAGAAGTGACCTCAAGGTAAAAGACTGCCTGGCCCATCCCTTGTCCCTTGGGGTGGCCAATCCTCTCAGCCTGGCTCCACTGTCCAGTTAAGGTGTGAGAACCAGAGGGAATAAAAATGGCCAGACAGGGATGGAAATAGCCATCACCACCTCTCTCGGCTCTTGCTGTTTGAAACCGGAGCCAGATTCGTTCTGGGTAGGAAACAAGTGTCCTATCCTGCCAAAAGCAGAGATATTTCAAAATTTCCCAAAGCCATGGTGTTTTCCAGAAGTCTCATGAAAAACATCCAGCAGCCACCCCAAAGTGTCCAATGACTGAGGGAGACTTGAGGCATCTCCATTTCAGCTCAGGACTCTGGGTTTTTCCAAGCTGGATGTATGTTCAGTTTTCCCACCAGTGTTGTCCACCCTCCATGGGCAGCCCTGCTCCTCTGCAGTAGGGATTTGAGCCAGGAATGCCCAGGGAATGTTCTCCCTACTAAGGTGTGAGGCTGGGCTCACCCTAGACCTATGTTTTCACAGCCAGGACCCAGGACAGCCTCAGTGCTCCCTGCCAGAGGTGGACATGCAGACCCTGCTCTGACTTCCCCCAGCTCTGGGGAGGGTGTTTAACACATGACATAGAGCAAAGGAAAGGCATGAAGGGAGAACATGCTCAATATCCATCCCAGATGGATGCAATTTCAGCTGAGCAGGGTGTGCATATGAGAGCTTTTCTGTGTTATTCAGGATGGCACGTTAGAACAGCAAACACATTAAAATCTCAGTGCTCTAAAATGTAAATTCACTGGGGCAGTTCCTCCATTTCTATAGAAACAGCAGTGCTTGCCAGCGGCTAACTCAAAGGAGATGTATTCAGATCCCTGCATCAACTATTTTCTTGCACAACTGACCACAAAAAAAAAAAAAAAAAAAAAAAAAAAAAAAATTACAACTCCCCAAAAAACCTGACAATAATGCAGTGAAAACTGCAGAGCAAGACATATGGACTTAATTACTAGCTCTGAAATCACACGTGTGGTACAGAACACATATGGGGTACATGCTCCAGAGGGGAAGGGCTATAACTGAGTATTTATAACATGAACTGCTAATGTGCTGCTCTGGTGCAACTCTGCACATCAAAACTGGTGCAGGTGCTGGTTCCCTGTGCCAGGCTCTGCCTGCAGCCCCTGCAGCATCAGCACAGTGACCTGGGCAGGCATGTGGAACCTGGAGAGATGGGAGAAGGGAAGCTCAAGCTCATGTCACCCATGGAGAGTCCTCTTTGGGAAAGCAGATCGTGGGAGACTTTGTGGCTACCCCTCCAGATGGTTCCACTGGGCACTTCCAATACCCAGCAAGGTACCAGTGAGGATTGCCAAAGCCATTGGAAGTGTGGGCAGCTTGCCAGGCATGGGATGCTGGTTTGGGCCCACCTGGCTGTTTGACTCAGGGGTGTTGACTTGTCTCAGGCTTGACTTGGGCTCTCCATCACTGCCTGAGCTCTTACAGCTTCCTGGTGATGGCAAACCATCACAGTGATGTCACCTTCCTGCACCTAAATCTCAGTGACAGCAGGTGTGGGGGGAAGCAAGGTCCCCTCTTGTTCAGAGCTGAGGAGAGGGTAAAGAAGGGAGCTGACCCTGTACCCAGGACACATCAGGTGACAGGGGTTTGATGTCCAGTGGGCTCGCCTAGGCAGCCCTGAGCCTCAGCCTCTCCCAAGGGTGCCCTGCTGCCTCCTGAGACCTCACACCCAGGTGTGTCGGCTGCTCCAAGGCTCATTCATTGTGGGAAATGAGAGATTTTTATTTCTCTCATGAGCACTGTCACTTGATTTCTAACTGGGAAATGAACTCATGGCCATTAATCAGAAGTCCCTAATAAACACAAGCCTGGAGTAATTAATTGAACTGTCCTCCTGTGGCAAGGCTGGATCAGCACTTTGGCTCTCCCAAGACACTCCCAGGATGTTTGGCTGAGCCATAGCACTAGCTCCGGTGCAGAAAGTGGAGCATGAGAGGTGTCTCCAGCCTTAGGTATCAAACCCTCAGGGTCCTGAACCCCCCTGCCAGTAAGTTCAGAGCAATGTGCCATCCTCATGCCTCCTCTGCCACAGGCAGGGCTGCCAGAGCAGATCCCTGGACCTCCAGGCACAGCTTGGGGGATGCACGAAGCTGGGGCTCCAACACACAGAGCAGAGGCTCCGGCACTGGGATAAGTGACAGCAGCCTTTGGAAAGTGGCCTGGTATTTGCACAAGCTGCCATGACCTCGTTAACAGCCTGATTGCAGCTAATGAAGCAAAGCCAAAGCAGAGATTTGGGGTGGTAATGTGAGAGATCAGCCCGTGCTCCTCCCTGCTGGGCTGTGCCCTCCCTGCTCCATGCCCTGGTTTCCATGCCCTGGCTTCCAGTCTCTGGCAAGTGTGGAGCTGAGGTCGGAATTGCTGCTCAGGTGACTGAGAACCTGTTTCACAAAGGCAAAATGGAGGGAATAAATGCTGGAGGGAGAGATGGAGCATCACTCTTGGTTGCATGGTTTTGGTGATCTGCTGATAGCACCCAGCACCTCCTGTGTGTTTGCCAACACATACCTGATATCCAGCAGCGTTCTCATCATGCCTGAGTGATACAGAGAGTCTGGGCACAGCCACCAGGATCTATCCCTTGGGCCAGCACAGGAGCAATAGTCCTGGCCCCCAGAACACAGGCAAGGAAGAGGGGTGCAGGAGAGGAGCCAGGGAGAGCTGCAGGACATCCTGCATCCTTATGCTCACACCTTTCCTTTGAGCTCTGGGCTCACAAAGTCTCTTCTCATAGCTGTGATAAGATCTGGGGAATGGGAATAAGAAGTGGCTCTGTCTAGTATAGGTCTGGAGGTGCTCAGGTTTGTCTTTCCTAAGAGCCAGTCTCCCACCCTCGGTCACAGGAGACAAGAGAAAAGCTTGCACAAGGCAGCCTGAGAAAGCATTGGGAGGTAACTGCTGAGTACCTGCTTCTCTTCTCCAAACTTGGATTTATAATTCTCACAATTGATTAAGATGGTCAGAATACTTCAGGGGCTGAATTTGCATTTACAAGGCTTAAAATCAGCAGGGTCAGACTGCAGCCTTCTCTGCATTATGTACCCAGAAAAATGCAACACATTGTGCATCCAACCACCCCACCCCAGCAGCCTCCCCAGGTGGCCATAGTCCCTCTCAGGATGGGGATGATGCAGCAGCAGCACCACCACAGCAAATCCATTTCCAGCTCCTTTGGGTGACTCACCCCTCTTCCACAGTCCGCCATGCACTGGGTGCAGCACTGAATATAGGAGTGGGTGCTCTGTTCCTGCCTGGTCATGGCATTGTCCCACAGCAGCAGGGACAGTCCTGTCAATCCCTTCAAATCTCAGGAGGAAGATACCAGCTCAACCTGGACAGCCCTTCATCAGTAGGATGGGGCATGAACTTTCCCTCCCAGGCTAGGAGAAGGGAGCTGGATCACCCCACCCACCTGGTTCCCCAGCCTTTCTCCCCTGCTCCCCAGGGACAGCACAGCATCCCTTCCCTGCCCTCCTTGTCTCGGCAGACAGCATATTCTCACCTTGAGGAGAGTGGAAATGGCAGCTGGAATGTGGGCTGGAAAAAAAAGAAAGGAAAAAAAAGAAAATCTTGAGGCTTGTCCAAACCTACTCATGTTTATATTGGAGCCTGTGAGTGACATCAGAGCAGGGAGAGTATAAACACCAGCAGGACCTACTCTGGGCTTTCAAACCTGCGAACACACCACTGCCTCCAAACTGCCTGGGGGGTGATGTGCTGAAGTGGCAGAGGGGAGAGCACCATGAGGCTCCAGCTGGAGAAGCAGCTCCTCTTCCTCTCTCTCCTCTGCGTTCTCTCCAAGGTAAGGGAGATGGGGCACTGGGGCAGCTTTAGCCATGGAGCACCCGGTTCTGGCAAAGTGAGGTGCAGGGGGGACTGGGGTGTCACCACGAGCCCGGTGGCTCTCGCCGCCGGCAGCCAGGCTGTGTGGATGCAGGAGGCAGAGCTGTGCTTGGGAGAGGTGTTTGAGATGAAGCAGCAGGGTCTGAGCGTTCCTGGGCCCAAGGCTCCGCTGTGCGAGTCCCTGGAGCATACAGGAATGCCAGCAATGCGCTGTTTGCTCCCCGGGCTGGGCTACGTTCGGTCCCCCCGAGCCAGCGAGCAGCAGCTGGGCGGTAGCGGCTCCTCCAGGCTCCTCCATCCCCGCCCAGGCTCCCGAGGCAGAGGCCAAGCCACGAGCACCAGCCCTGGCATTATGCAGCTCTCTCCCCACTTCTCGGAACGCTCACGCCAAGCCAGTGCCTCCGATGGGATTTGGGTTGCTGCAGCGATTTTTTTTTTTTTTTTTCTCTTGGACTCTGTGTGAAAATATTTGCCTGTGCAGAGAACAGGAATGCTGAAAAGTTTGGGGCATCTCAGCTCCAAGTTCTAATTGCTGCTTGAATCCCCAAGTAGGGATGTCGTGGCAGTGTGGTGCCTGTTTGACTCTCTCCCCAGAAAGTTCAGATCTCTGACAGGAGCCACATTGTCATCTAAAGACAAGTAAATTACAAGGAACAGGGGGAAATAGATTTATGGCTTGGCTAATCTTTGTAAAACATCAATTTGTAACAGCAACTGCCTGAAAGATGAAAAATGCCCTTGGCTGCCTGGATAAGATGTAAGAGAGTAATGATTCTTGCCCCGGGTGCTCACGAGTGCCTGGAGGATCACCAAGGACCATCGTGCTGCCAGCCCAAACTTAGCCCCCACAGCCAGTCCTTTGGTGCCTGCCACAAGTCTCTCTCTGGTTTCTGTCACATTAATAATGCTGCTCACTGACAGAACTAGAACAAGACCCAGATTACCCAACCCATTTTGGATATATTTTAACTCCAGCTACTGGCACTGACACTTCTACAGCCCCGTGAAAAGCATCTGAATTACTGCAAGTGGGGAGCAGATAGTGCACCAGTAGCTACCCTCTCTGTCTGACTCATCATGTCAGACCTGATGCCACTGGGAGAAACTGAAAGAAAAAGAAAAATGGTATCTAAAACCTACACGGCCTGGCTGAGCCCATCTCTCCCCTGGCAGACTCAGCAGTCACACCAGTACCTGGAAGAGGGCAGGGATGAATGTTTTGCTTGCTGTGCTGCACATGCTGGCCCTGCATCCAGCAGCATGTGCATGATGCTGAGCAGCAGGGCTGCCAGGGGGCTCACAGGCACTGTCAGGCCAGTACTGACATCCAGGAAGGATTCACTTCCAAACTGCAGAGCCAACTCTCACAGCTTCAAGTTCTATATGCAACAGCTCTGTCAGACCTGACATGATTGGAGCTCAAACGCTGCCTAAAAAAGCTGTTGGTGCCAGGGTAGTTGTGCAAGCAGGATGAGCCACGGGTACAAACACCCACCTGCCCAGGTGAAGTCCTGTGGGCACAGCCCTGGCAGGCAATTGGCTGAGCAGGCAAAGGACTGCAGTGCACAGCCCTGCCAAAGTGATTACTCATGAGCCACAACGTGCCTATCTCTGGGCTCCTCGCCCAGTGGGCCACGCCAGGTGAGGATGCTGCAGCCAGAGACAAGCAGAGGATATAGCTGGACCACTGAGGAATGCTGTGAGGCCTGTCTGGCTTTAGATCCCCACTGCTGATGCAATGTCCTGTCTCTTGGCATGAATGAGAGATGTTAAGACTGTTAGGAGTGGGGTGCTGTGCACTCACCACGTGAATTCAGTCCTTGCAGAGCCACCTCTCCAGCTGGGCACAGCCTGCTGCCTTGGAGGCAGGCATGGGGGTGGGCTGCTTTCCCTCCCTCCCCTCCTCCCTCCCACTGGGCTGCCTGGAGCTGCTGACCTCATTAAATAACAACCGGGGATGTTCACCCTGTAGCTCCATCCTCCTCCTGTGTGTTCAGAGCAGCGATACATTAACATTTCCATCTTGCAGAGCACTGAGCATCTGAGCATCCTTGATTCTCTGTGGTTTTCCACAGGTGCCCTTCAAAGGGGACAGTAGCTTTCCAGTCTTCTTCGACATATTCCCATGGATTTCCAGAGCCTCCCTCCACCAAAAATCTGCCCCCATGACTGAACCAATGTTACCTGTCTGTCCCAGTGACAAAGCAGATGTTAGCCAAAAGCCACCTGCATGGATTCAGCTTTGCCTCCACAGGTTTGTGCCCAGCTGTGCCGGAGACCATGCTACTGCCCCTGGGTACCACCCCGCTGCCCCCGCGGGTCCCCCCTGGTCCTGGACGGCTGTGGCTGCTGCAAGATCTGTGCCCGGCGCCTGGGGGAGCCCTGTGACTTCCTGCACGTCTGTGACCAGAGCCAGGGCCTTGTCTGCGACTACAGCTCAGCATCTGCAGGGACAGGAGCCACATGCAACTGTGAGCACAGGGGGGTCCGTTTTCCCCGGGGATTCCCCCACACTCCAGCCCAGTTTCAATCACCACACTTGGCTACAGACGTCCCATAGCACTACCAGGGGAGTGGTTAAGGCAAGGAAAGCAGCTTTCCTGAGGATATTGCATGCAGCTTGGCCATGGGGCTGTGCCCCATCTCCTGCTTGTGCTGCTTTCTGACAGAGAATTCAAGGTGGCTTCAGTGAGAATGGACAGGGGGGTCCCAGGGATGCTGCAGTCACCCAGTCCAGGTCTGGCGCCTGGGAGTCCTGCAAAGAAATCTCAGAGAAACTCTTCCTAGCCTGGAAAGCCTGAAGGCAGGGTCAGAGCCAACGGGCAGAGGGCTTCTCACAGCTTGTGAGTTGTTGCTTTGAAAAACCACAGAGATGAGAAAGCTGGGAAGGGGAGGAGGGTGGGTGATGAACACGCTGCTGCACACCCGTGTCTGCCCTGCACACGGCTCAGTCACTTCTGTGGTCCCCCCACTTCAGTCCCTTTGTGTCAGCCCCCAAGTCACCCCCAGCAGTGTCCCCTGCCATCCCCATCTCTCTGTCACTCTGTCCCTGACGGGCTCCCCGGCTGTCACTTGCAGTTGAAGACGATGAGGAGGGCTGCGAGGTGAACGGCCGGGTCTATCGAGAGGGGGAGGTTTTCCAGCCCAGCTGCAAAATCCAATGCCAATGCTTGGACGGGGGCTTCAACTGCATCCCGCTCTGCCAGGAGGATGTCCGGCTGCCCACCCCGGACTGCCCCTACCCCCGGCGCGTGGAGATCCCAGGGAAGTGCTGCCCTGAGTGGATCTGTGAAGCCCAGGATGCCAGGGCAGGTAAGATGCAGGGCAGCTCCAGGGAGGGGATGTCCACGCAGATCTCTGGGGATGGCCCCTTCACCCCAGGCTGTGAAACATCAGCAGGAGACCCCTGATGTTTCGCTGCCACACAGGGCTATGCCTGCAGCACCACAGGGCATCTGCACAGCACCTGGCTCCAACCACCATTCCCCCCCCCTCTCTTTTCTTGCAGCCCCCGGGGCAGTGTCCCCACTGCTGCGATTCCCCTGCCAGGAGTGGGGCACGGAGTGGAGCGCCTGCTCGGCCACCTGCGGCGTGGGCTTTGCCACCCGCGTGTCCAACCAGAACCGCTACTGCCGGCTGGAGACCCAGAGGCGGCTCTGCATGGTCAGACCCTGCCCGGCCCTGCCGGCAGCGTTCCCAGCGGTGAGTGAGGGCTGGGTGGAGCTGCTGCCTCTGGGCAACACGTTTGACTGACAAAGGGAAGTACCAACCCACACGAGCCAAGGGATCCCCACTTACCTGTGGGCACCCCTTCAGCCCTCCTCAGCCGTGAGCTGACCGTGCCTCAGGGACACATCTCCTGAAACTTTGCTTGGAAAACAGCCGATGGCTGGTACAGACCTGAATTTTGGGGTTTCTGGATGTCTGAATCCAGGAGCACTGTGGATCCCACATAGGTGAGCTCGGCCTGCCCCTATGGCCAGAGATGGGTTTGCAGCTCCTGCCTGGCTCCCTGGGTACACCCGGGAGGTGGTTCTGCCACTCCTTTATTAGCCTGGCACAGCTCCAGCGTGGGCACAGTGCTAATCTGCCTTGCTGGCATGCAGGTGGCACTTTCTGCCCACTTCTTTCCCCCTGCACAGCCACTGCCACGTGCTCCTGCTCCGCAGCTGCCAGGGACACACCACCACCCTTCTCCATCTCCCATCTGTCTCCATTCTGCCTTTCCAGAGGGGAAGAGGAGGTCGTTTGTAGCTGTGCCCACCCCGGATTCACCCTTGAGCCAACGCCTCATCCCGGCAAAGAGTCTGGCACGAACCCATGGCACTGTGGTTACGGTGAAGATGGAGGATGTTTCCATTGGGAAAATAGAGAAGAAACTATAGACTTTGGCTGCAAAGGAGGCTGGAAACCGAGAACAAGATCCCCGTGTCACCCATCACCTGCCTCCTCTGTGCACCCCGCTGCCCCAGGCAGGGTTACTGGGCAGCATCCCTGAGCTTCTTAGGCTGAATGAAATGGGAAACGGGGAAATCCTGCTCCAAGCATAAACCCACCCAAGAAACCAGGAATTGGTTCTTCCTGGATCAGTGGGGCTTCTGAAGAGGTGATGCTGCTCCTCCACCACATCATGCACCTCTGCTTTGCAGAGCCTTCAAGAGAGACCATCTCCAGCACCTGGAAGCCAAAATCCCTGGAGAGAACCCTCACGCCCTCGCCCCCCAGGGAGGGAACAGGTCACCAAGCTGCACCCCACAAGTCACTGCCACACCAGGCTGAGCTGCTCGACCGTGCCGAAGCTCAGCCGTCCCATGGTGCCCACCCCGCAACCCCGCAGCCGCACGGCAGGGTCCTCCTGGTGGCAGCTCTAATTCACCTTCCCCTCTTCCCTCCAGAATAAACACGAGCCTTCCCGCTATGCCTGGCCTCCTCCTCTCCCGAGCGCTGGTGGTTTGGCAGGGCTTCGGCCAGCGAGGAGCTCAGACACCGGAGACTCCGCTCCGCAGCACCAGACATACCGCCTGCCATCCAAGCACATTCCCTGCGAGCCGGAGCCAAGGGAAAAGCAGCAAAAAGGGAAAATAAATCGCAAAGATGAGTCGGGGCCGTCTCCCGACGGGCTGGAGCTGCTCCAGGCCATGCAGGAGAGCTGCTCGGCTGCTCTGGCTGTACTTTGTCCTTCTGGGTGGTGGAAAATGAAACCCAAATGCCCTCTAACGGCCTCGCACAGATGTGCAGAGGGAACGCGCCTCCCACCACGGGAAGGGCTGCTGGAAGGAGCAGCGGTTTGGGTGACGTGTGCGCGTGAGAAATGGACTTTTTAGATGCGTATTTCTGAAACTAAAAACAAAGATGTGCTCATGCAGGTGTGGAGCTTGTCTGTGCAGGGTGAACCCAGCCCGGCTGCTCAGGGCCAGCTCGGTGGGTGGAGGAAAGTCCTGGCATAGGACTTGGGGCAGCTGGAGGGACCTCAGTTCAGGCTGCTTAGAGTAAGAGAAGGAAAAAGAAAAAAAAAAAAATTGAATCAAAGCACTGCACACATTATTACAGTTTATTATATCCTGGGTTCAACCCCTCACTTCTACCCAGCCATAAGCTCTGCTGATGGCACAGCCCTGCCCATAGCAGTGCCCAGGTCTCCAGAGTTGGAATGTGCAGGGCAGGGCACTGGCTGCACTGCTGCTGGGTCTGCAGCCACAGGCAGACCAGAAGAGGCCAGGCCATGCCTCTTCTCATCCTCACAAAAAACAAAGCCCAAACTCCTTTGTAATTCATCCCTCCTCCCACCAGGCCCACACTTCCTCCAGTTTGCCTGGACAGGGGTTTCCCCACAATGATACAACCATCCTCACCAGCTGACTGTCCTCCTGACCCAGGGCAGGTGAAGGGGCACGAGGCTGACTGGCAGAGGGAGCTCCCCTCTCCAGCCCAACAAAAAGCCTCCCTAGCAGCAGCAAAGGCAGCAGGGCCAAGGAAACTCCCCCACTCTCTCAGGCCCTGCAAGAACTGAAAATAAAACAAAAGTCAAGGATGCTGTTCAGTCACCTCAGCAGGGTAAAAAAAAATATATACATATATACTAAAAAAAGAGAAACCTCACCGCTCTTGCAGTAAAACATTGCCTACAAAGAGAATTATTTACTGCAATCATCTGGTGCTCAAGCTGAATACAAATCATTAATTCTGTTTGATACAGGGCACATGGTGAAGCTCCAGCAGGCAGCAAATCGCAGAATGAACAGCTTTGGTTGACTTTGTTAGTTCTCTAGTGGGCATGCCAAACAAGTGGTGACCTAAAGCTCATCTAGACTCCAAAACCACCACATTCCTCAACTGACATGGATAAAACATGTTGTGGGTACTGAAAATCCTGGTTTTAAGCCAGTTCTTGTTCAAGCATGTTGGGACTCAGCCACCAAGGCCGGGTGAGGTGCCAGGGCTGTCACACAGCTCCAGATCCTGCCTAGCCACCTCTGGGTGATGGTAAAAATCAGAAGGTCACTTTTTAGGCAGCAACCTGCATTCTCATCTCAAACAAATGACTCAACACACCTCTGCTATAATTATCTTTTTTTCCCCTGCAGAATGTCTCCCTGATTCACTAAGCAGCAAACATCTAAATAATGAAATAATTGTTCCAAATAAATCAGAGTTATTTTTCCCTATGAATACAGAGAAATCAACTCTTGCAATTTGATTGCCAGTCTCACAATATTTGCCGTTCCCTCTAAAGCCCTGCTACCCTGGAAACGTGGTTATTTGAGGCTCTGACGCAGGGTCCTGGCTTTGCCTGCTCATGTGGGGCAACAGAGAAATATTCCACCCCATCCACAGGTAATGTGTAAAGATAAAAATCCCCAAACCAAAAGAAAATTCCCTCCTGTCCTGAAGGCCACATCTGCACGCAGCCTGGGATCTGCCAACCACACTCCTGAGCCAGTGATGAGCAGCAGCTCACAGCTCATTTCTGTGCAAGCACACGCAGCAGCTGCGGGAAAACTGTCCTGCTGGATGAGTAAACAACATGCATCAGAATGTCTTTTCCAAGCCATTCTCATGATTGATGGTTTTTAAATGCATGGAGTTGGGTGAGAGAGGGCTGAATGAGCCCCTTATTAAAGCGAAACATTTTCAGAAACTGAGCACAAGAATGCAGTGCTCAATTGAAAAAAAATAAAGTAGATCAAATGGGTTTTTTATTTTTCCTGGAAACACATGATTCAGGTTATGCATTTGCAGGAATTGTTTTGTCCCTGTGTGCTCATTGTGACATCAGAACTGCTGTTCCCTGCCAGAGCCAGGAGCCAGAGGGGAGCGTCCTCATGCAGGACGTTTGGGCAGAGCTGGCAGTAGCACCTGTACTGTGAGTGAACACTTAAAACACACAGGAGGCAGGCACAAGAGAAAAGTTCTGTGATTGTGTCTCCAATGGGTCCAGGGAGCAGGAGATGTGGAGGCCATAGGGCTGCAGCCATTCATGGGCAGTGCTCCCCATGCCTTGCCCTG
This sequence comes from Lanius collurio, assembly GCA_020086605.1. Classification (NCBI taxonomy): domain Eukaryota; kingdom Metazoa; phylum Chordata; class Aves; order Passeriformes; family Laniidae; genus Lanius; species Lanius collurio. The sequence continues at coordinate 6,506,528 of JACBWW010000027.1, forward strand.
CTCCTCTCTTCCCATGGCAGGAGGCACCAGCTCCGAACTTTCATTCTGGGGACAGGAAAAGCTTTGCATTCATTGCTGGGAGCAGCTCACGACCCTTCCCATGACCACAGAAGTCGTCCCAGCCAGCTGCTGTCTCTGCCTCAGTTTCCCCAAAGGCTGATGCTTTGGGCCAAAGGGAACTGCTCCCAGTCTGTTCCTCTCCTCTCCCTGCATTTCCACACCTCCATAAAGTTGCTCTGCAAGTGCCACCCCAAACCCAGCTGCAGGAGCAGCTTAAGTGCACAGATGTGAAGGGGACAGGAGCAGGGCAGGATGGAGAATCACTTCCCTAAGCATGGACCCACTCCTCTGCTGTTGTCACTCCAGGAGCACAGATTCACCAGAGCCTCTGCAAACCTCAGAAAAGCCACATCCTCACCACACGGAAACACCTACACTTCACCTCTCCGGCACACCCATGGTGGTGAGATTTTCTTACAAAGGCAGGAAATAACACACAATGTTTTCCATCGGTAATCTGTTCTAGCAAGCACTTTTTGAAGTCAACAAACGCATTGGTACTCTCAACATGCAGCTACCGCCGCTCCGTTTGCATCCTGGGCTTCCCCACCGTGTCCCCGAACTGCCGTGCCTGAGCAGGGTCCAGCGGAGATGTTCAGCTGCTCCCAAGGAGGGATGTGCAGTCGGGATGGCTGGGCAGGACTCATCCTCCCCCCACCTCCTCCTCCTCCTCCACACTGGCTGCTGAAATCTCAGCCTCCTCCTCCTCCCATCCCCTGCCCGGATTCAATTCCCGGAAAGCAGGCGGCTGTGGCCCTTCCAGAGCTTTGCCTTTCACCTCAAGTCATTTTCCCAAGGTCGTTTTCCTACGCTTTATCAGGGTAAACCTCTCTGATGATTGCTTCCTTGTTAACTCCCGCCACTGCAGATGCAAGCGATTTCTGGCCCCGTTTATGCTGCAGCAGCTGCTCAGCAATGCAGTCGGGGCTGCCCTTCCTCAGGGTCTGCTTTGGGGTCGCTGGTTTTAGCTCTTGCCCCAATTTCACAGTATCTGGGTGTCTTCTGCCTCACGGTCCCTGTGACAGAAAAGGAAGGGCCAGGCCCATCTCACGTCCTCCTGCGCGGGTCTGAACCGCTCGAAGGAGGAACGGGGAGAGGGGTTTTGTGCTTGGGGAGGGAGAGAGAAGTAAGCAGCAGGAGCAGCTGTAGGGAGGGGGCAGCTCTTGAGCAGGGCTCACTCTGCCTGTGCTGGGGACAGGCATCCTGGCACATCTTTGCCTGCTGGCACTGCCTGCGGCACCGGGGATGGCAGCATGAGCCCCACGGCAGCATGAGCTCCATGAAACACTGGCAGTCTCCTCCTTACCTCTGCCCCCGGTATTTCTTAGCGTTGGAGCCAGGAGAAGGGCAGCCAGGAGTGGCAGTGAGGGCGGCTCATAGCGTGCAGGCTTCCAGGTCTGAAAAACTGGGAGGTTTCTCCTCACCGCGAGTGGGACAGAACCGAAACAGGCTGAAAGCTTTGGCTCCGCGGCAGAGCCCCTCCGCCCCTCCCTGCCTCCTGCTCCCTGCAGGCAGTCCCAGCACCCAAAATAGCCGAGGGGCTGCGTGTCCGCGCCGCCCGGCTCAGAGCGCCCCGAGCGGGCCGGGGGGAGGCGCCGAGGGAGTGGCGGAGCCGCCCCGGCGGGGCTGCCCTCGGCACAGCCTCCCCGTGCCCCGGGGGAAAGTCCGGCAGCCTGCGGTCCCGGGCCGGGCTCAGCAGGAGCGGAGGGGTGAGGGGAGCCGCATCCTGTGCCAGAGGACACGGGGCTGCCGCGGGCACCGGCGCCTCCGGGCACTGCCGCCCGCCGCCTCCGCGGGCAGCGCTGCCGCCGCGCCCCATGGCTCTCTCCGCGTGGCCCGGCAATGGCAGCGGGGCTCCTTGCCCCGTGGATTCCGCCTTCGCCCATCGCTTCCTGCCCGCCGTGTACCTGACCGTGATCCCCCTGGGGCTGCTGGGGAACGGGCTGGGGCTGTGGCACCTCTTCACAGGGCCCCGGGAGAGTGCCCGCCAGCCCCTCAGCCTGCTGGTGGGCAACCTGGGGCTGGCTGACCTGCTCTACGTCAGCACACTGCCCTTCCTCGTCAGCTACTACAGGCAAGGCAGAGAGTGGGTCTTCGGGCAGGCTTGGTGCCGCCTCACCCGCAGCCTTTTCCATCTCAACCTCTACGCCAGCATCGGCTTCCTCACCTGCATCAGCATCCACCGCTACCTGGGCATCGTGCACCCGCTGAAGGCACGGGGCAGGTGCCAGGGTGCAGCCTCTTGGGTGTGGCTCAGCGTGGTGGTCTGGGTGTGGGTCATTGCACAGATAGCTCCCGATCTTGCCTTCAGCAAGATGGACCACGAGGGGAAGAAGTGCCATGACACGACAGGAGACGAGCACCTGGATGTTTACCTGCCCTACACCTTTGCTGTCACCGTGACTGGGTTCGTCATCCCGTTCCTCATCATCATCGGGTGCTACTGCCACGTGGTGTTCGTGCTCTGCAGGAATGACAGTGTGGACCCCAGCCTCAGGAGGAGGAGCATCGGACTGGTGATTCTCGTGATGGTTCTCTTTTCCATCTGCTTCCTCCCCTACCACATCTTCAGGAACCTCAACTTGTTGTTTCGTGGCTGGAAGCTGCAAGGGTCCTGCACACAGGCTCTAAAGGATGTCTACATTTCCTACCAGGTGACTCGGGGCCTGGCCAGCCTCAACAGTGCCCTCAACCCCCTGCTCTATGTGATTACGAGCAAAGACTGGAGGTCACGAATGAGAACCATCCACCAAAGTGCCAGACAGTGTCTGAGGCGACCCTTTCAGAGCAAAACCTCTTACCAGGCAGCTGAGAAGAAGAGGAGCACCATTCTTTGTAAGGGGGAAGCTTCTGATGAGCTCTGAGGTACCCCACACCCCTGCTTCTGCCACATCAGCTTGTGCTTGGCCCTTCCCTGGGTGCAGCCCCCTGCCTTGACAGCTGCTTTGCAGAGATGGTGACAGCAGCATCACGGGCTCCATCCACACAAGGGATAGACAGGACTGTCAGCATCAGAGAGAAAACTGGGACCAGATTTTACAAGCAAAGCTACCCAACCCAACCATTTTGCCTACAATACACCTGGAGATGGAAAGAGATGAACATCAGGTTTGCTCCAGTCCAAAGTATTTCCTTCCAGCCTCTCAGGCAGCAGTCTGAGCTGGTTAACATCCCCTTGCTTCCCAGCTCTTCTGTGACTGAGGGATGGGAGGGAATGACCCCTTGTCCCTCCACTGCATTCTCTCTACCCTAGTGTACATGGGTTTGAGGCAGGATTCCCTCTTTCACCTAAGGAGAGATCCTGCATTGCAGGACAGCTGAGAGGGAGAATTTTTGCAAGGGGGAAGTGCTTTGGAAATGGAAATATTCATTAAAAAAATCAGGTTTTAAGTACATGGCAAAACTGACAGTTCCTGGGTGACTGAGCTGTTTCAGGATCTGTGGGATCCTCTATTACCCACCTCCTCCAGAGAAGGAAAAGACATTTTTGGCATTACTCCCTCTCTTTTGGAAGAGCACTTAGCAGAACTAACAAATAAATGGGCATTGTAAAGTTTTTGGAGGCTATTGGTTGGGGTTTTATTTTGGAAGGTGAATGACTGCAGTAGCCTGAGCTCCTGCTTTCAGGGGCAAATGCAAAGAGCATTTGCAAATCTTCAGGTGGGTGCTTGCATCTTGCATCCAGCCTTGAGAGGGCATTAGATATGACTTGTGGAAATTAGACGTGCAAAAAGTAAAAGAGAAGCAGCACCGGCTTGAAGGCTTGTGAAGGCAGTATGTGATGATGAGGGCAGCTGTCTGTCATCACCAGGCGTGACAGATCTCTGCTTTGCAGTGAGCAGAGGCTCCCAAGCAGTATTTTGGTTTTTGATCTTGGTGCTACCCACACAAACAGCTTGAACATTTCAATTCAATAGTGTGATTTGCGGCAACAGCAGCTTTTGCAGCCCAGCTGAAGGAAGTGGACTGTGAGTTAAAATCAGCCCTTTCTGGGAAAGCACTGACCCAGGGATGGACATTGTGCTCTTTTCCTGGCATTTATCTCTGTTCCTCGCACAGACCCACCTTAGCTGGGCAGCGGAAGGAGCATGCCTGGCTTTCAGGGCTGTTAATATGTCTGAAGTGCAAATAAACACCTCATGCTTTCACTTGTGAGTTGTCTGCCTTCTTTTAAAGCTTTATGGGAACCTGGGAGCCAGCTGGCCTGCAGGTTGGAGCAGGGGCCTGCCTGCTCAGGGAGTGGTGATGATCTTCCCAGTGTTCTGCAGGCAGGGAACTGCTGGGAGACTGCGGGCAGCCAGTGAAGAGTGATCTGTGACAGGCACACACTGAAGAGTCTGCTCAGTGCCAGTCAGAGGTCCAGCAACATCCAGCTCCCACCTCAGCCAGAGGAAACCCAAAGATTAAGTTTAAATTCACCAGTGAGATCTCTCTCTGTAGTAGGAAGGTTGAGACATTAGGGTCACATCTGCTCCCTTCTCCTTGCACACACGCTCCAGATCTGGGCTTCTCCAGAGCTCTGAACTCTTCTCCTCCTTTCCTCAAAAAACACCCACGCCTCTGAAAGCTGTCCAGCTCTTCCATCTTCACACATGGATCCTATCTAAGATGCTACAGCTCCCCACAGAACCAGCTTTGGCTCCTGCAGCCCATGGGAGCTGTGACACCCTGTCACTGCACCCACTTTGGGCATGATTGAAGTAAAGCATTACTGCATGCTAGGGAGAAAGCACTGCATAGGAGGTGCCAGCAAACTCTGCTCTCACCCCCTGCATCTTTGGGCCCAGATATATCTTCTTGTCTTCTCCAGTGCCCCCTCCCATCACTGTTAACAATGATTTAAAGGTCTGGGTCCTGAGAAGCATCTCTGAGCCCCAGGGACAGTTGCAGACATAAATCTGCACATTTTTCCGTGTCCTGTATCTGTCAAATCAGCAAAAGCCACTAAGGATCTCTGTGTTTGGCTGACATCTCAGATATTTGGTGTAGGATTTCTAATTTTTTTTTAATCTAGATCTTCGCAGTCCCCTTGATTCTCAGACAGTGCTGCTTCCCACTATGAACTGGGGAGAATGAGCTCTTTCCCTTTATTAGGTGTGTGTGTGTAATTAAGGCTTAGCTACTGGCACATGAGCCTCTTCACAGCTGGTGATGGGGCAACAAAACAGCCCTTCGAGGCTCTTTCCCTCCCAATGAGCAACCACTGCTCTCTGTGGGACATGGAGGTGTATGGTCACTGCAGGGATCCTGCCCAAAATGTGTGGGCACTGCTCACCCCTCAAAACCTCCCAGGGCTCTTTATCCACCAGGATGGGACCAGAGTGTGGGACTGTCCCTGGAGCAACCAGAATGGGCAGATCCCAGTTTGTCCCAGTTCTCACTTGTGGCACAGGAAGAACTTTTGGGAGTGGGTAAATGGGCAGGAAAGGTGGGGAGCTGTCATAATTCCCTATCCCCTTCTCCCAGCACTCTGCCAGAAATTGGCAGGGTCACACACAAACATATGCTGCTGGCAGGAGGGGCCAGTGGCACTGGAGAAGCTGTGCCATGGTTACCTCCTGAATCATCACCCCTTTTGGGCTCCTGGCTTCTGATGAGCCGAACATTTCTCTTTCCCTCACTTGGCTTTCTGTTGCCAGACTTCGAAGATGTCTAAAAGCAGGTGAGAGGAATCCCACCTGCACTCTCTGCTTTTCCCACAGCCTCTCTGGTACAGCAGCATGGAGCAATGATCTTGTCTGCAAAATCACGCTGAAAGCAGATTTTTAACTCCTTTACCCAGATTAGATCTGACCAATAAATCAAACATGGTGGGAATTCTCCTCCTGACACTAATGGGATCAGGATCAAGCCTGGAAATTTGGCAGCATTTCTTGCTTCATTAAATAAACCATTCTTGGTTGAGGATATGTTGCAAACACAGTCAAGATTTGTTATGTTACAGAGAACTTTTGAGCTGACAGCCCAGGGAAGGCAGTCAGGCAGAAATAACAGGCACACATACAGATGCACAGATGTACAACCACTTTCTTCCTCCAAAATGCAGAACTGTTTTTCTTGGCATGCAAAACACTCTAGAAGAGGAAAATATTGCTATCAGCAACATCTAAATGCACAGAACTCTACTCTGATTAATTCTTTATTCCATTTTGCCCATGTTAGCTAAAATCTGGCTCTGACTCAGTTCAGGGATGTTGGTATGGCCAGTGGAGCCCTGATTGCTAAATGAGTGTGGGTTGGCTGCCCTGTGCTGACAATGTGGGCTCCTGCCTTCGTGTCAGAGACTTCCACAGCCCGGGAGAGCCGGGGCGGCTGCACACGAGGGCTGGGGGTGCTGGGGACACCGCTGTGGGACTGAGATGGTGCACGGGTCCCCATTGGGGACCTCATGGCCAGAACATGAGAGCCCTCAGGCCCAGGAGAGGTGTGAAGAGCATGTGTGAAGCTGGAGGAGAAGCAGCGAGAGCAGGAGGCTCCCGCAGGACTTGGCTCCCCATCGCTCCAGGCACCCAACACTAGGACTTTGTGGAGCACCTTTTACGGTGTGGTGGGAGGCTGCAGTGTGCACACAAAAAGGGATGAGTCACTCAGGTCACTAATGAAAGGTCACAGCACCCTCAGATTCTGTGAGAGGCATTTCTTTCTTCAGCAAAACAATTTCATTGCTAAATTACCTTTGGCTGCAGTGACAACAGACCTGGCAGGTTATCCTATTTACCAAGGATATCGATCAGACTGGGAAGGAATAGTAGGTGCAATTATCCAGGTGAACTGGGAAAAATGGTAAATATACCTGCCACTGGGGTGCTGTTGGTGAAAATTTTAATAAAAGAGAAAAATCGGAGTCTGCGTCTATACTACGTGGAGAGTTCTGGCATCCGAGAGACCAACAGCTTGTGCAGAAGAGCAAATCACAGAAATAGAACAACACTTAGCGTGCCTGTATGAAGCCATCAGTCTAATACTACTCCTGCAGTGCATGCAGTTATAAATAGGTGATGCCGTGCAGCGTGGGACCTGGGGAGCGTACGAGCCGAGGAAGGCACGGCCAGCTCCGGGCGCTGCGCCGCTCCCAGCCCCACCACGCATTTGTATGTGCGCTACAGAGCAACTGCGGCTGCACCCTGCGGGCACGGAGGACTCGCCGAGCCCTCCAGGCTTAAAAGAGTTGTGCCACTTTTTACACCATTCCTCTAAATATCCCCTCGCTGCCAGCCCTCCTTGCCCCGGATCGCCAGGAGCAGGGCAGTGAGAAACCCCCGGGAGCAGCTCAGTGCACCGCGACCTGTGCTGCCTCCTCAGCACCCTGGGAGGAAGCTATCATTTGAATTTTGCCCAACACCTCCACTCTGTCATGAGCAGGAGACACTCAGGTCCATTCTGGCTCCCTGAAGAGCCCTTCGTGCCAACGCACAGCCCAGCCAGAGTGAAATTCTTCTGCTTGTTTGGGCTTATGGGCAAAAAGTTTACCCTAAGGAACATCAGAGAGCTCCCAGGCTTCCCAGAGGCACCACAGCTCCTCCTTGGAGAGGCTGCTTCCATGCTGTGCTGAGGACATCCAAGGACAGAAGACAGATTAACTCTATCCTGGCTGCCTTTGCTTGGATGCAGAGGTGCTTCTCCCTTTTGCTGATCTAGAATACGTTTTAAAGAGTGATGTGTTCTTTAAACAATAGCTTGACTTGTGGGCAAGCAAGGAACACCAAAAGTGTGCTGAACCCACCACAGCTCCCAGTCTGCTCCTACCAGCAGAGCCCACCCTGCAGCACCTGTGTCTCCAGGCCAGGCAGTGAGGAGACAGTCCCATGGCAAGGGGAAGCTGCTGGCACGGAGGAGAGCATAGGGGTAGGTTCACTGGTGGGGATGCCAAGAGCCATTCTCACTGAATGAAGTGTTGCTTGGTTTGAAGGGAAAAGTCCCCCTTTGAAAGCACATAGTGCTGGCCACACAGTGCCATACTGAGAGTCCAGAGGAGATGGGGATGCAGTTCCCTTGGGATGCAGCTCATCCAGGAGCCTGGGGCTGTCTGAGAGCCCAGCAGGTCTACAATACCCATCATGAGATGCTGCAGCTTCCTCAGAGCTGTTGGAGGAAAGAACTTTTTTTGTGTGCAAAGCTGAAACAACAGAACCAATCTTGTAGTCACTATCCCACTGGGCTGGGATGTGGGACAAGCTCTGGCAGAGTGCCCCAGGGCAGACACAAGCTGCACAAGGGACACAGTGAGCGAGCTGAAATATTATTTTTCTTGCCAGTGGGGCAGGGAGGAGCAGAGGGTGGCTCATGGGTAAACCAGCAGATCCATCCTCTCCCAATGGCACAGCACGGGGATGAGTGCTGGACTTGCAACCACACCAGCACGTGCCAATCCCAGCCTGGGGGGAGTTCTTATCTGCCTCCATAAAGGGGGCTGTTCACACGTGGGTCCCAAGCCAGAAACCCCAAAATGGCCGTGCTCTGAGTCTGTACCTTATCCTGTGAGGAGATGCCCAGGGGATACCCAGAGCATCATGTCCTGTCACTCTCAGCACCTCAGCTCCCACCTCAAGAGACTCTGAAACAAGGGACCTAAAAGTCAGTTGAGTATTTCAGAACACAGAGAAGCCTCTGGTTTATTGTTCCATTCACCTCAGGTGGTTTGCCTGCCTCCAAAAAAGCCTATTGTTAATTTAATTTCCTCTAACTGATTCATGGCAGATCTGGCGTCCCAATGCTTGGAACAGATGTGAGCCCTTTGCCACCATTTGCTGTGCCCCAGGGACACCACACAGCCACTGATCACGGCCGGAAAGAAAGGGCCAGGGCAGGAGCAGGGAACATGCAGCTGGGCCAGGCAAACACAGGGACATTTTTGCATTTACAGTTCAGAGAGGATGTGTCTTATCTCCCCAATTAGTCCCTCCAGAGAAGAGCCTGGAGAGAAACAACCGGAAACCCTTTGTATATAAACAAGACTTAGTAAAATCTGCAGCTTTAACGTGGAAGAAGAAATAAGTCCCTAACATGGTGCTTACACTGCAAGAGAAAACAAATATTTCATTTTGTTCCATTCGTTCCCCACTGGGAACCTGCTGTGCTCTCAGGCATGGGCAGCAGGAACATTTTCAAAGGGCATTTACAGCTCCCTTGGCTGGGAAATCGCTTGTGGCCCCAAACTCAGAGCCATTCTGGCCAGTGGAGTGTGGTACCAGCCACAGAGCATCGCTGGCAGGGGAAGAAAAATTAATCTTGGAGGAATCAAACCCTGCATCGAAATAAGTCGGTGCCTGGCTGGGAAGCTCAATCAACCTCTCAGCACCGGGTCTTCGGAGGAAAACAGGAAAGGAGATCTTGAGTTTTACTAATAAATGCACTTTCCTCCAGTAGAAGTCCTGGGGCCAATTTGTTTCCTAGTGGGTTATTTTTAGCATCAAAAGGAGCCATTTGCTGTAAACTGTATGCCCAGGAGCCGAGCACCAGGGGCCGCAGACGGGACTGCGGCAGTGCCCGCGCCACCAGGCCACTGGCCCCGGCTGCCCCATGGCCCTGTCCCAGCTGGAGCAGGGCTCAGCTCCCCCATGGGGCAGGACCCACCTCCATTCTGCCCTGAAGCACATCCAGACAGGCACAGACACTGCCTCCTGCCCCAGCAGCCCACGGCTGGGGGCATTTTGGGAAGCGGGGTGCCATGGGATCCGAGGACCCGGTTAATGCACCCACCATGCGGGCAGATGCCTTTGGCACTGAGGCCACCCAGCACTCACCGCATGGCAGACAGCAAACAGCGTGGCAGAGCACATCCCTCCCCCTGGAGTGTCCCACGGGATCCCTGCAGCTGTTCAGGACCTTTCCAACCCCTGCAGTGCAGTGGTACCATGGCGTGGGCTGCCTCGTAGGACAGGGACGAAGCTGTCACCGGGGAGCTCTCCGAAAGAGCCTCACATACTTGTAATTCCTTCCCAGACCCTTTGTACCCACCAGCCCTGACCTTCCTGGCAGTCCCACAGGCTGTGATGCAGGGCAGTAATTTATAGCATCGTGGTGCTGCCACCCGAGATCAGGCCCTGCTCTCCCTGTGGCCACGCTGAGTCTGTGGTGGTGGCCACAGCAGCTCATCTCCAGATTCACCTTGCCCAGAAGTGAGACCCTTCTCCAGACACGCTCCCAAAGCCTCTCTCCTTCATCACTAGGATCCAGGATCTCCTGGCAGAAACCAGTCCATCCTGGCACCAGCAGCAGCACCACAGAGCCTCCAACCTCCAAAACCCAATCCAAACTGGCTGACAGCTTTGATTTAACAGGCTCTCTGCAAATATTCCCACAAACTTTTAAGGAGAGGCATTATGATTTTATCTTATTATTTTATAATTAAAGCCAAGATCCTCAAACAAAATAAATGAACCCACTAAAGCATCCAAGACCAAGAACTTGCTAAAGCAGAGCAGCACCTCCCGTTTGGTTGTGGTCCAGGCACTTTATGGCAGGTACTTTGTGCCTGGCTGATGTTCAACTGACAGCTTTCCAAGCATATAAAAAACTTATTAGGCTGAAAATAGAGTTTGTGACCATAAACTGTCAAGAGCACTGTCAGCATTTGCAGCCCAGGTCTGCTTTGTGTACAACCTCTGGCAGATCAGGCTGCTGGAGGGAGCAGCCTGGGATTATGGGGCTGTGTGTACCCTCATAGGACACCTTTTGGGTAGGAAGGGTAGTTGGGAAAGGCATCCTAATGAGCTCTGGGGTATGAGGAGGTGGCATGGTGAGGTTTAGCATGGCTGGTACTGGGCAAGGTGGTTGAAGACAGTCATACATGGAACTGGTCTACCTGGAGTTGGAAACCTGGAAGTCCCATCCATTGGGGACTGTGCAGAGGCAATCTGCGTTTACAACCAGTTTATATCCAATGCTTTATCAGTTCCCTCGCTGAGCTTCCAGATCACAATTCAGAGCAAAGTGCCTGCAGCCATCTGAGCTACAAAGAGCCCAGGAGGGAGGCAGTGGGAATTCTCTGAGCCGAGAGAAAGCCGTGAGGTTCCTGAGCCTGCAGTAACTCAGCATGGCCAAAGGACAGATCCGAGGCAGCTCTGGTGTGCAGGAGGATCTTTGACAGGATGATTTGTGGAGTCTTGGGACAGAAGCAAACACATCCAGCCAGGATCCAATCAGGGATGCTGTGTCTGCTGAGGAAGGCATTGCCAGGGCCCCTCACACAGACAGGAGGGATCACTCCCTGTGCCCTGGCTAGGGGCAGCCCAGCAGTGCCTGGAGACTGCTGTGGTTTAAGGACATCATCTGGGCAGCTGCAGCTGGTTGTTATTCATATCCCAATACCTAATACTTCCTAGAAATTAACTAATCTGTTACTTTAGAAATACCCTGTGGCTTTGCCAGGCTGTCTATAAATCTAAATATTAAATGGCATTAAATCTAGAATACCTGATGCTTTTACTAAGGCAAACAAAAACATCAATTTGGCGTTTAAAAATAATCAAAGAAGCAGAGTACATCAGGATGGTCCCCAAGCCCTCAGAGAGCTGGAACACCTTGCAGCTGAAACCAGGAAAGGGGCTGACACCTGATGGGATGTGGGATTGACTCAAGCAGATCCACACAACTGATCCCTGTTTAGTGCTTTTCGTCTGAGACTGCTAAGCAGCTTTGCTTATTTCAATCCATTAGAACTAGAAAAGCTTTTTAATAAACTCCCTGCCAGCCTGGAATTAGTAGATGTGGGCCAATTTGACACATTAATTAGGCACTAGTTTAAACACAGATAAGGTTTGACTTTGTTTATCATCCTCAGAGGAAGCAGCTTCTCAAAGTTGACCTCTAAAGGATTGGAAAAAAGGCACATTCACTCCCAGTTGCAAGCACCTCCCCACACAAACACAGCATTTGGATTTATGTTTTATTTTCAGAGCTCCTGCTTTTTCTTTGCCTCCCCATGCAATAAAAATGAGACATTTAATCCCATAATGCAACTTCTCACTGAAAATCAATGATAAAGTACATTAACTTGCCTGCCCTGAACCCACGGCTCCAGCTTGACCTTCCTCAAGCAGACCAAAGTCCGGGGAAGCATAAAGGTTGAACTTATGGCTTCCCAGCAGGAAAGTGTGAAACTTCCCTGGGCCTCAGGAGGAACAGGACAGGATGGCCCTCTGACAGTTCGGTGTCACTCATGCCCTGAGATCTCTGCAGGCTGGAAAAAGCAGTGTGTGAGCAGTGAGAGGCAGAGCAGACTGAGTCCAGCCTGAATTTTGAAGCCTCCATTCCCACTCCAAACACAGTCCTGGTTTGTTACTGGGGGGTTTCTCATTAGGAGATGGATCCTGCTACCCTTTTTCCTGCTGAGCAGCATTTATTCCACAGGGGCCTCTGACCTGCATGAGGTCAAAGCAAGCCCCGAAAGGAGAAACCAGTGACATCCCAATCTCTGTAACTCCCAGTGCAGCAGGGAAAGGCTATGCTGAGGGAAGACCTGTGTCCCAAGACACTGCAAGGTAAGGATTTCTTCCGGGGTCAGGAGAAGGCCTTGGAGCCAGCCAAGGTCAGCCCAGTGCAAGCCCCAAAGGGAACAGGGCTAGCAGAAGGGAGCACTGAGAGATGCTCATATTGTAGCAGCAGAGATGTTCCTCCTGAATGTCCCCAGCCCCAGGGAGGGGGAGATGCTGCCCACAGACCCTTCTCTGTGTAGGCAGTACTTTGGGAGGGCTGTGCTGTACCATCTCTGCTGGAGCTCTGCTGGCTCTCATCATCAGCACAGGTTTGGAAAAAAACTGTGCAGGATTTAGCTCATGATCAGCTGAGATTGATGCTGCTCCTAAAGGAAACTGGGCAAGCACCTTGTGCCTATTTTCACCCACAGGTGGAAAGCATCTCTCAGGGTTTTCCATGCTGGAACCTACCACGGCATGTTGGTCCCACATCTGCACAGAGCGATTTGCTTTCAATAACCCTCCAAACATCACCCCAAGACTCCAGAATTTGACCTGCAAGGCACTGGAGGCCCCAGAACACCTCCTAAAAGATGTGTGACAGGCACCCAGAGATGCAATCATCAAAAGATCTCCTTCCTCTCTAATGGAACCAACAGAAGCTCAGTTAGCAGCTCTGGCTCCTGTCTCCAAGGTGGAATGTCATTGCTGACCAGTGGAAAAAATTACCAGCACCAGATAAAGTGCATCTTCTCGAGCAGGAGGCCCCCACACATCTTTGGGGTTGGAGGTTTGACAGCACCCCAGGCCCTGTTAGCAGGGCTGGAAGCACACCACAAAGAACACAAACCAGACACATTCCTGCAGTGAAGGCTCTGCCACATGATTTAGGAGGCTGCAAGCACTGCGATGTCGAGCAGCAAGCCGACAGCTTGTGCTGCTCCTGATGGATGCTGGAGTCTATTTTTTCTTCAATAACAACTTTCACTAATGGTGCTGGCACGGAGGCTCAGCAAGGAGGAGGGAAGTGGCAAGTGGCCAGGGTGAAAAAGAGTTCACAATTACAGTAGGAAAGGCCACTGTGTCCCTTGGGCTGGCCATGGAAATGCTGAGGGCAGTGGTTGAAGGGGCTCTAGAAGAGCATTGAGTCATCCCCTCCTTCAGCAGAGCACCCACTGTACCCAGAGCATTTTCAGCAGACACCCAGACATCTGCTTATCTTATTTTTAAACTCTTCAAGTGACGGGGGGCCACAATCCCCAGAAATCTATTCCAGTGTTTCACTGTCTTCATGAGTGAAAAGTTTTTTTTATGTCCAGTTCAAACCTTCATTGCTGCAGTTAAATCCCAAGGCATCTTGTCCTCTCCAGGGAGAGAAGCATGATGGATGAAGAGGAATGTAAGCCTTGTTGTTTTTTCACTTATGTATTTTATTCCCAGCCAAAAGAAGAAGAGTTTATTTTCCTGAAAGAGATACTATCTCCTACAACACACAACTCAGAAGTATCTTTCTATTTTTAAAAGTGAAGTATAGGCGTTATGTAAAAGCTATGGAAACCAGCAATGAGAAACAGGGTCTTCAATTTGTGGGCTCTGCCTCCTACCACAGCTAATTTCCCTGCTCCTTGGGGCTGACCTGGGCTGTCCACAGCACATCAGTGCAGAGAGGCTGAGCTCACTGCCTCCCACACCAGCACAGGGTAGACAGGCCCCACATCCTCTGTGCCTGCAGTCTCTCACCAATGTGCCAAAGAAAGCAGCAGAAACACTGAATCTGTTTTTGTTCCTTTCTGCCTTCTTATAACAGCACTGGACACAACAGGCCAGACCATCTGCTCTGGTAACCGGCTGGGAAAAGGATGACACAGATAACGCAGACAGATAACAGCTAACACAGACAAATAACACAGTTAACATGGGTAGATAACACAGATAACACAGATAGATAACACTGGTGACACAGCACAGATAGATAACACAGACAACACAGATAACACAGTTAACACGGATAGATAACGCAGATAGCTCAGATAGATAATGCAGATAACACAGATAGATTACACAGGTAACACAAATAAGATTACACAGGTAACACTGGTAAAAGTGTTCCTCAGTGCCATGGGCGTGAAGCAGCCCAGAACTGTGCAGAGCAGCAGGAGTGAGGGCTGCCCGCGCAGGAATGGTTCCACAGGGTACTTTGGGACAGCCACACAGCCCCAAAGGCTTTTGGGAGGGCAGAGGAAGAGAGTGCAGGCACGGTAAACTCCTCCAGCCCGGGAGCATCCAGGGGCAGCTTCGGGAAACGGGGCTGTCACTGCTGTCACTGTCACGAGGCTGAACCGTGGCCTCGCTAGGGCTCACCTGCAGCCGGGCACTGCCAGCGCTGCGCGGGGCTGCCAGGCAGGGAGGGCTCGGAGCACACCGGGGCCAGCCTAGGTGTGAAACTTCAACAAATCTTCAATGCTATCTT
>JACBWW010000027.1:6521846-6585418 GCA_020086605.1 Lanius collurio
GCGGGGGGCGGCGGCGGCGGGGCCATGCGGAGCCCGGGCTGAGCGCGGCGGCCGCCCCTCGCCATGAAGCGGCAGAACCTGCGCACGGCCGCGCTCATCCTCTGCATCTTCTCCTACCTGCTGGTGGGCGCCGCGGTCTTCGATGCGCTGGAGTCGGAGGCAGAGAGCGGCCGCAAGCGGCTGCTGGAGCAGAAGCGCGGGGAGCTGCGGAGGAAGTACCGCTTCTCCGCCGACGACTACCGGGAGCTGGAGCGGCTGGTGCTGCAGGCCGAGCCGCACCGCGCCGGCCGCCAGTGGAAGTTCGCCGGCTCCTTCTACTTCGCCATCACGGTCATCACCACCATCGGTGAGTGCGGGCAGCCCGCCCGGCGCGCCCCGCATCCCTCCATCCCTGAAGCTCTGCACCCCGTGTCCCTCCATCCCAATCTCCCCACACACCGTGTCCCTCCATCCCTGCCTCCCATCTCCCTCCATCCCCACAGCCCATGTCTCCCCATCTCCATGTCCCTGTGCCCCATCCTCCTCCAGCCCCACACCTCCAGTACCCCTGGGAGCTCCAAGACAGCTTGGAGGGTGCCCGAATGGCAGAGGCAGGTCTCACCCTTGCAAGGCTGGGACATCTCTTTAGGCCACTCCCGAACTGACCCTGTGGGACCTCCAGTGCCCAGTGGCGGGCGAGGCTACCCACGGGCAGGCTGGGGCCACCCCGTTCTGGGGGTGCTGCTACGGCTGAGGCCACGAGACACGATATTGTCCCAGGCAGGCAGCAGCTTGCGGGAACCTTTGGAGCAGGCAGCTGCCGAAGTTGGCAGCGGTGTGGGAGGGCAGAGGAGGGGGCCATGTCGGTCCCCTGCGCTGGCTGTAGCCAGTGAGCTGGGTGAAGAGCTGGGCAAGAATTGTTGGCTTCTTTGCTGGCTCAAAACTCTGGATGTTTGGCTGTGTGAGACATGCTTCACGGAGCCAAGAGAGAGCCACAAGCCACTGCCCAAGGCTCTGCCTGCACAAAAACCTGCAGAGAGATGGGTGTCAGCTTGGAGGGGAGAGATTGAATCACGTTAAACTCCTGTGTAGACCCACTTATCCACACTAGAGCCCAGCGCCTTGGTTTGTCCGCTTCAATTCTGCAAGAGAATGAAACTAAATTGAATGAAGGTTGCCTTAATTTAGGTGAGATTAGCCACGTGGGAGTTGAGCATTGTTTAATTAATCCACTTTGATTAATCCATGCACCTTTAGCATCCCATGGAGGTAGACAGGGAACCTGTGCTCGTGTCCTGTGCCCTGCTTGTGCTGGGGTTTCAGTCAGCAGATATGTTTTGGAGGCAGGAATCCTGATGCCAAATCCTGCACTGGCACAGCCAGCAGCCGCCTCTTGTTCTTCAGGACAGGACTTAGCCTTACCAAAGGGCTTGGGATGGCTGAAATACTTCTGGTAGCTGGAAGCATCATCCCTCAGGACAAGGGTTGGTGGGATCAACTGCACTGGTTACCAGAGGACAAGAGGTGGCAGAGGGATGGGTATCCTGCAGGCCCTGCCTGGGGTCTCCATGTGCTCCCATGGGATGAGGTGTGGGGTTTGTGCAGCTGGGAACACACATGGCCAGCAAACCACAGTGGGCTCAGGGCATGGCTCGTGTCAGACCCTAGCAGGAGGGAAAGATGTATGGCTTCAGCAAAAATCCCCATCATCACCTGGCAGGTTATAGCTTCATTTACATGATTTTCCTGTTGGCTGTGACAAACAATGGCTGTGCTTATCACACAACATGTGTGATAAATAATTTCAGCCCAGGTGCCATATTTCTAAAACGCTGGCATGTTAGATCTCTTTATATTGGGCTGTGCTCCAGATCTCAGTTTTAACGTTATTGTAGCTGTGTTTACTCTTTCTAATTCCCTTTGTCATTTCAAAACCATCAGTCAAACACTCCTTCAGCAGTCTCTCAGGGTATAACAATTGTTTTTCCACTTACTGCTCTTCTAGATCATTATATTTACCTCCTCATTGCTGTCATTGTATTATCTTGTAGTTTGGGACCTGGTGATTGCACTCGCTTATTAAGCTTGGACCTGACTGGGAGGTTTTGCCACTGCAGTCTCGTGTCTGCTCTCTATTTCATGAAATGAGGCATGCAGGCATTAAATTCATCATTTTTTGTTGTGTGAATTTGTGAACAGAGAGAGCAATTAGAAGCTGGTCCCTTGCAGCCTGCTCACAGTCCAGAGCACAGCATGGTGAAGGATAATGCTGGTGTCAGCCCCCCAGCCCTGTCCCATGCAGCAGTTTCCTGGAGCAGGAGGTGTGCTCAGGAGCCCAGGATAACATGGTTATCCTCCTCTGGCCCTTCCATCACCGTCTGCTGCAGCTTCCCCAAGTGTCCTGGAAATCCATAGGCAGCAAGAACTGAGGTGAAGCCAAGTCATAGCTTAGAACAAGACTGTGGGGTAACAAGAGGGTGTTTTCCCCCATGTTCTCCATGCAAAAGTCACACTAATTCCTGCAGAAAGTGAAAATACAGATAGCTGTAAAGGTCTGATACAGAAAGCTGAAAGGCCTGACAGCAGTGCAGGAAGGAGCAGGAGCTGTCCTGCAGGCGCCTTCAGAAGGGAAGTTTCAGGCCCTGGTAGTTTCTTGTAAAAGCAACTCAAAAGAAAGGCTCAGACGGCTCTGGATGCCTTTGGATGCTGTTACTCCCCACGCCATGTGACTCCCTTGCACTGAGTTCGTTACTCATCCGCTGAGGTCAGGGGCCACCGATTTCTTCTAAGCTGCTGTAATTGAGGTGGGCACAGAATCGCTGGAGTCCGGAAGATTGCAGTGAATACCTCACAATGCCTCACAGTATAATTATGTGTGTCCTTGAGTCACAGCTCTGAAACTTGGGCCAAGGTGGAGAAATTAAATCTCAGAAGGCGTTCAAGGACAACCTTGTCCTCCTGGAGCTCCCTGTCCTCAGGAAGAGGGCTGACAGGGCTGCGGTGGCATAAATGCTCCCTACCCTGCATCTAAAACAGCACAGCCCCTCCTCCGCAACAGCCCGGCGGTGCTTTAGGTCTTAGTGACACTGGAGTAAATCTGGAGGGGGCCTGCAGAAGTCCTTCTAGACTGAGCTGCTCCTGTGGGGACTGTACCTATAGCACAGGGTCACTCTAGGTGCTGTCCAACTGGCCACACAGCAAGTGCTCACAGAGCTGAGACTCCAATGGGCGTGTGACACTGGATGGCTTGGGAGGAGGAGGAGCAGGTGACAGGGGAGGTGGCAGTGCCCCTGCAAGGGCAGTTGTGGATGGTCCTGGCTGGGTGTGTACCTCCCCACAGGGTGATCTGATGCTGTTGGTCTCAGCATCTTCAGAGCCTCCGTTCCCCCTCGTCGTGTGGTGCAGGTTACCCTGCACACCTGGCACTGGCACAGCATCATGGCCCCTGAAGTGTTTGTGAGCTGCAGGAGGCTTGCAGACCCCAGTCCAGCTCGAGGCCTCCTCTTGGCATCTGTGACATTGGGGGCTATCAAGAGGGTACCTTCTCTCTTTAGAGGTCAAATGAGGTTCTGCCTACACGATACTGCAATGTGCCATCACCCCAAAGGATGTGGCATCCCATGGCCCCGTTGGCACTGCCTACAGATCTGTTACTAAGTCATTTTCCAGTCTTCCCCCCATTTTTCTACTCCTCCTCTTGGTCACAGGGCAGCCTTTCTGGAAACCCCAGTGAGGGCTTGACACTGCCTTTCCTCTTTCCTGTGTCCTTCACAGGTTATGGGCACGCTGCTCCTGGCACGGACGCTGGCAAAGTCTTCTGCATGTTCTACGCCATCCTGGGCATCCCCCTGACGCTGGTCATGTTCCAGAGCCTGGGGGAGCGCATGAACACTGTCGTGCGGCTGCTGCTCAAGAAGATCAAGAAGTGTCTGGGCATGAGGACAACCCATGTCTCCATGGAGAACATGGTCCTAGTGGGCTTTCTGTCCTGCATGGGCACCCTGTGCATTGGCGCTGCAGCCTTCTCTTATTTTGAGGGCTGGACTTTCTTCCATGCCTATTACTACTGCTTCATAACCTTGACAACTATTGGCTTTGGAGACTTTGTGGCTCTACAGAAGAACGAAGCTTTGCAGAAGAAGCCCCCGTATGTGGCTTTCAGCTTCATGTACATCCTGGTGGGCCTGACTGTCATCGGTGCCTTCCTCAACCTGGTGGTGCTGCGGTTCCTGACGATGAACTCGGAGGATGAGCGGCGGGACGCTGAAGAGCGAGCCTCGCTGAGGAGAGCCCGCAACAACATCCACCTCAAGCCAAAAGAGGACAGCCGTAGCAACAATGCCATTTTTCTCCCTGTGGAGGACAGGACGAGCCAGATGAACCTGATCCCGCTGGTCCAGGAGGACGCGGAGAGGCAGCGGCGCCAGTCGGCCACGTCTGCGGCCGCGGTGCCGTCCTTCTGCACGTGCCTGTGCTACAGACCCCAGGTGTGCGGCAGCCCGGCGCCCTCCCACCCCGAGACCCTGAGCTGCCACACCAACCCTGTGTATTACAACTCCATTTCCTACAAAATCGACGAGGTGTCCCTGAGCACACGGGGTCAGACCGGCTCCTCCCCAGGGAGCACTTTGTCTTCCAATAGCCCTCGCTGCCGGCAGCACCCCCGGCTGCGGAGGAAATCCATCTAGGAGCGCGTGCCGAGCTGTACTCAGCGCTCGAGTCTTACTATGATGATAAATTAAGAACAGAGATGTCAGGTTCTTCTTACTCATTTCTTCTGTTCCTCTCCCTCCCCCCAGCAGGAGCCTCTAAATCCTATTGGGAAATAATGATTCCTCTTTTGCAGGCACTGAATGACATTGTTAGTTTTTCTTTGCTTTTTCCTCCCAAGAAGGTTCAAGCATTTGGGACTGGTAAGAGCCGTCCTGCCACGCCCCGATGTGAAGCCCAGTGAGCTGTAGGTTTGCTTACCCACCTCTGTGCTCCCCAAGGGGTGCATGGCTGCCCTCCCACCCTGTTGAACCTTGGCTGTGGCTGCTGCCAGCACATGACTCTTGCTCCATGGGCATTTGCTGAGCATGTCAAAAGCAAAGCCTGTGTGAGCAAGACCCCAGGTGCAGGTAAGTCAGTGCTATGCAGTAGGTTTACAGCTGGTGGGTGGGCAGGGAGAGGTGGCCAGGAGGGAGTGGGCTGCAGTCCTGAAGCTCAGCATGTGGAGGCAGCTTCATGGAAGACTTAATCTCCTGTGGGCAGGCCCCTGGGTCTGAGCTCAGGTTTGTGGCTGGCTCAGTGCTTCTGGAAACTGGAGGCCCATGCACTCACCCACTTGCCCACCAGCACACCTCACCTCTTATACCTCACCACCAGGTGTAGGTCTTCCAGGCTGAACTGGCTGGAGGGATGCCGTGTCTCATTCCCAGGGGAAGCTAAACTCCTCCAGCCCAGTTCAGCCCAGCTCAGCCCAGCCCCAGCTCTCCTCTGTGCTGAGCCCAGACTGTATTAAGGGCAGCCTCAGGGAGAGCCCTCCTGACCTACACAGTTACCTCTGGTTATTCGTACCTTGTACACTGCTTAATTTCTGTGGTAAGCTTGCCTCTTTATGCCTTGGAATATCTTAAACCATTTACAAACAGCCTAAATATTCCTCAGCTGTGCAACTCCACTTAAGCCAGTGCCAGCTGTTAGCTACTCACTAGAAGCAGAGAAAGAAATATTTGCTCAGATCCCATCTCTGATCTTAGAGTCATTTATTCCCTCTGTCCCGAGAGACAGAGCACTGATCTGGGCAACCAGCCAGGGTAAGAGAGCCAGGCTTTGTGTCCTGTTGGTTTTGTCACAGAGAGGGGGAAATGGGATACCAGGGGTGGAGTTGGGATAAACAACCAACCAGATCAGAGCCCGGGCTGCTTGAAAATTAGGCAAAGGACTATCTCAGAGTGACATGGCTGGGACCTGGCTGGGGCAGGGGGAGGGGGGGTCCACCACAACAGTTACCTGCAAAGGGCTTGGTCCTAAGCAGATTTTTTTTTTCTTAGCTAAAAGCATCCCTTCCTTCCCCACCTTTCCTCCAGCTGGCAGCCCAGCAACTGTGCTGGCTCCTTTCCTCCTCCCAGCCCGTGAGCCCATGGGTTTGTGCTCGTTGTTGCTGGGGTTATCTGAGGTGCGGGTGGTCCCACCTCCACATTCACACCTGGGGATTTGTTACCTCCACAGCCACATCTGCAAGGCTCTTTCCAGCTGGTGACCCCGGTGTGGCCTTTGTCCATCCTGTCTCATCTGCATGAAAGCAGGACTGGGCTCTGACAGTGGTAGGAGCTCCCTTTCAATTTTTTTTTTTTCTCCAATTAAGAGACATTTTCACTCTCAGTTCTATCTAAAGTACCCTCTGAGGGGGGTTTTGTGGAGAAATAGCCCCTTTTCCTGGTGGGGAAAGCATGCAGAGTTGCCAGCATTGGGAAGGTCTCAGGGCAGACTTTGCTCTCTCCTCCTTTCGTTTTGGGTGGCAGCTAAATAAAAAGTGAATCCATCTGGTGGTTGGTTATTTGTCACGAGGAAGAGCAAAGGGACGTGTCCAAGCCCCAAACTCCAGGCTGGTACCCTGTGGGCAGGCTGCACAGCCTGGGCACACAGGCAGGGAGGAGGATGCAGATGCTGCTGGGCTGGCACCAGGGGCTGGTTTGTGGCACCTTCACCTGGGTGCTCCCCAGGGCCCCTTGGGGTGTGTGGCATTCCAGGGGCCACAGGGCACAGCAGCTGCCTCGCTTTGCACCAGTGGCCTCAGATCTGCACCAGCTGGGTAAGCCTTGGTTTAAAGGGGGAGGAGGGGGCAACAATGCAAGCTGTGAGCGTGGAAAACAGGCTTAAAAACAAGGCATTCATTGGCTTCTCAGCTCCTCAGTGTGTTACTTCACACTGATCCCACCAGCTCAGCCCTTTTATTGCCATGCCCTATTTCCCCCACCCTCCCCAGAGTTTTCAACCCAAGGTTTGGCTGTGCCGTGCTACCCTTTGCCATCAGAGCTGAGCAGATGGAAGTCTCCCTCTTTCCACGTTGAGCCTTGGACATCCTCCCAGTGGCCAAGATGGAGCCAGCACCACTCACCCTCATCCAGCATTGTGGAAAGAAGCAGGCCTTCAATTCCTGCTCAAGTTGGACTGGCATGGTATTGCCCTGGTAAAACCCACCTTTGGCAGAGCTGGAAGCAGGAGAAAACCCCAATCCAGAGGCTGAGCCAGCCTTGCACTCTCCCTCTGGATTCCGGATGGCACTGCCCAAGCTCGGTGGCTCCACGGCTGTGTCACAGAGCCCACACGAAGGCACAGCCTGGGCAGAGGCAGCAGGGCTGCCGGTGTGACCTCCTCACCCTGGAGGGCAGCGCTGGTGACAAGGTGATGGCGCAGAAAGCCGGGCCCCTGCTCTGGTTGCTGCTGCTTCCATGTGGCCTGAGTCTCCAGGCAGTGCTGCTTGGCTGCTCAGTGACAGCCTGGGCCCCATTCTGCTTGGAAAGCTGGTGGTGGTGGTCTGAGGGCGGGAGACACTGGGCTGCCCCCTGACACTCTAAAGAAACCCTCCTCCTCCTCCCCTTTCCATCACTGCTCTCCCAGGGGCTGTGGTTGGAGCAGGTGGGAAGCTGCCCCTTGGTCTCGCCCTGATGACCTGCAGAGGGATTTCTGACCTTTCAGAAATTCTTAGTGAACTATGACTCTGTGATCCCTCATTCCCTTGGGAAACGGATGTAAAGTAGCTCCCAAGAGAATGCTCCCTGTTCTCACCACCACCTCCTCCCACAGACCCCTCCAGCAGGATCCCCCAGACATTTCCCACCCAGAGGTTCACAGCTCCAGGTCATCCAGGCAGCAGCAGCACACCCAGTAACATCTGAGGGTCTCCTTACCCTGGGGGTCCCCAGGCTCCCCTTCACCCACACTGGGTACTCCCAACAGCCTGGGCCAGGGCTGGGGGTTTTTACTGCCAGTAGTCTTCACCTCCAGAGTTTCAAAATCACCCTTGAATGGCCAGTACTGACCATTAAGGGTCTTGGAAAGAAAACAGCAGGAGCTTTGGACAGGGCGGGGTGAGCAGAGTACAACTGGGAGCAAACGTAGCTCTGTGCCTGGAGCAAAATGGCCAAATTACATCCAGAAGTGGCTCAGGGAAATGCAGGTTTGAAGCTGGGGCTGATGGGGGGAGCTGGAGTGACAGCCCTTGCACAGAGCACTGGGACACACCAGTCTGAGCTGTGCTCATTCCCTATAGGCACAAGGAGAAGGAAGGGTCCAGCTGAAATCTTAGGCTGAAGACGATGGTGGTGGCAATGGAGAGGGCAAAGACACTCCACAGAAAACGTCCAACACACCATAGGAAAAAAAAATGTTTTATTATCACCATTATCAACGTTTTCATTAGCTTAACACTGAATTGTAAATCACTCAATCATTACATATTGTCTGAATAAAACCTACAGACAGGAAAAAAGTATAGCAGAATCCTCTCCTGACTACAGACGAGTGGCCGGCATCCCACCTTCCACCCAAGGCAGCCCAGGCACCTCACAAGCCACTTGCCACCTGGGCAAGCAGGCTGCCCAGCTCCATTGCCTGTGTTCCCTCTGGATCCACAGAGATTGCATCTCACCAAATGATGTTAAAAAACCTCCAGGAAGTTTTGGAGAGGGTTGCAGAGGCCAAAAAGAGCTGATCTCAGCTGCCCCCACTCCTAGGGAAAAGCAAGAGGAGTGTAGCACACCTGCAAAGTTACTGGGTTTTGTGAAGCAGTTAACGAAGTAAGAAGGTTTAACCTCTGAAAGCAGATTTTCCTACAGTGGCCAGGCCCTGGCAGTGGGGAACAAGGCAGAGCTCCAGCACGGTGGCAGAGGGGGTGGGAGCATGGATGGGCTGGGGGTGGCCCCATCCCCGAGCAGAGGCCAGCTCTGCCGCACCGCCCCGGGGCTCCCGGCGGCAGCGTGGGATGGTCAGTGCAAAGAGATGCTGTGGGCAGCCTCAGTCCCCTCGGGCTGGAATAAGGCCTCGTGTCCAGAGGGAAGTGGGGACTCATGTAAGGAGCAGAGGGCCCTGGGGAAAGCAAAGGGAAGGTGGAGGAAAGCTCGCTGGGAGCTCCCCTTCTCCCTGGCCAGCACAGAGGCAGCTCCCTGTCTTCTCCTGGCTGTCGGAAATGGCACATCCTGCCTGCCTGGGCTGCTGAGCCCCTGCAGAAGACCCCTAGCTCCTTCCAAGGATGGGAAAGGAAGGACCCCCTGGAGTTTGAATGTGGGACTGCCACAAAGTGTTGGCAGGATATGGGCATCCCTGGTGGGTGGCAGGCCATGGCAGTGCTGCGTGAGGGGGTCTCAGGGGAGGCACTGCATCCCCGGGATGCCCTTTCCACTGTGCAGGGAGCAGCTTGCAGGGAGGAGGAAGAAGACAATCCCAATGTGGTGAGGCATGGGGAACATGCCTTGTCACTCTCCAAACCTCGCTTTCCCTGGCTCCAAAGCCAAAACCAGCTCCAGGTGGAGAAGATGGAATCACCACAGCAGAAACCAGTGTGCAGCACTGGGTCAGGAGCAACAGCCCCATCCTGCTGAAGGATTTGAAGCTCCAGGCTGGCATTTAGTGGGACCTGAAGCCCCAGTGGGCAGATATCCCAACATTTGGTGCCCAAGCAACTACAAAAACCAGCTCCTGCAAATCTTGTGGGATGACTTCAGCAAGATGTGCCTCAATCATTCCCTGGGGCTGCTTCTGCTCCCACCACAGCTCAGTGAGTGGAGCTCACGCCTGCCTGGGCACTGTGTACCCACATGGCTCCTCTGCCAGACACAGCCCTTCCCTGCCCACACACAGGGAGCTCAGCCCACATGACGTGGCCAGAGTAAATGCCAAGGCTGTCCATGGACCTGGCCAAGCTGGGATTAACAACACTGCTTTGGTTGCCATTTTAGCTACCAGAAAGTCACAAAGGGAAAGTCCTTGGGTCGTCGCCTCTGTTTGCTGGTGCTCTGGAAAGGGCTGGTGCAGGGTCCTTCTGTTTCAGCCACTAAAGTGCAAAGAACCAAATGCTACAAAGAAACTCTCCCCAGTTCCTCTCCTCCACCAGGATAAGAGCAGCAACCACGGGGAAGGGAGGGCAGAGGGTGTCTGTACCATGGGAAGAGCTTGAGGTTCCCCAGGGATGAGTGTGATGCTGCTGCTGTGGGTGAGCAGCTGGGGATGGACATGCAGCTGCCTGGTCATTGGCACCTGGCCACTGAGCAGAGGAGCCTGGCAGTGAGAGCTGAAGCCACATTTTGAGAACACCTAATCACTTGCCAACTCCCTGTGGAATTACCACGTTCACAGACACACACTTTGACTGGTGTGCACTGGGGTAAACACAAAAAGGCTTTCACTGATCATTCTCTTTTCACTGATCATCCTCTTTTTTAAATGTCTGGCTCAAATTTGGCAGCTGCAATTTCATTTTAGATGTTCCCTCCAGGTCTCAGTAGGCCCTGGACTCCTCTACCAATGGCACTTTGCATTTACACATCTCTCTATCTCTTTTCAAAGCATTTCACAAAAAGCAGGAACTCTTCCAGCATTTCTTGGGCTCCCAGCACCACGGAGACCTGCTGCCTGCACAGCCAGCAGCCTGGCAATCTCGAGAACAACATGGACACCTGTCCTATGAGAAATGCTGGGAGGAATCCACAGGCAATGGACCGGGATGCTGTTCTGAAGCTCTTTTATTCTATGCTCTGTATCAATGATGGAGCTGACTTAAAATCCAGTATCCTGATCCTGCCACTTTGGAAAAACCTTTAGACAAGCCCAGCACTCAAAAATTTCTGAAGAAAGGCACAGAAGAGCTTGTGCCTGTTTTATACCTTGGTCCCCTGTGATCCCCCACAAAGGTGCAACCTCTCTGCCTTGGGTGGAATTTTCTAACAAAATGGACAAATACCACCTATGAAATGGACAAAATAACCCACAGAGCCTTTAAAGAAGAGCAGCCCAATCTGCTGCTCTGAAAAAACCCCTCCCTTTAGCCTGCCCCAGGTATCTCAAGGAAAATAGGCAGCTGTCAGGCAGATCTCAAGTGGCCCCAGAGTGCAAAGGCTTTTTTGCTTTATCAGGGCTACAATGGCAGTGGGAACCATTCTCGTCAAGTTACAAATACTAGATAGCCTAAGAAAAACAGGAGATTGAAACAGTCATGAAGTTTATACTGAAACTATTTTTACCTCTGTAGTATGAAGTCACCTACAGCTGTTTCTTTCTTCACCTAAGATCTCATGTCGATGGGCACAGACACTCACAGAGAAGTCTATAGGATGAATATATCTCACAAGGCAGCAGCCTAGTCTTTGTTTTTTACAATCAAAGTTAATATGAATCTTTTTCAAAAGTGATGTTGAGATTGAGGACAATTATCAACTGTATCAACAATATGTACTACAGCCTGCAAGTCACAATCTGTGCACACCCAATGGAATATATTATTGCTTGGTAGCCTATTAGACTTTGTTTATAAAAAGATTTTTATACAGAGTACAGGATTATGACAAAACTAGCTAAGTAGTTCTCATCTTGAAAATACAACATCGATTCTTTCAACAAAGTAGCTGAGAGTTAATGAACGGTAACAAATATTTATCAATAATTTTATGGCCAGTTTGAACAGAATTTCTTACAGGACTCTTTTCTGGTGTTTATTTACATATGCCTCTTTTCTTTTGGAAAAAAGTTGATAAAATATAACAAGGAACATAGAAGTCAAAAGAATGAGTAAACTTCATACCAAGAACATCAAACATTTTTGAAAACACTAAATTATGTTACCTGTTAAAAAACATACATATCATTTTGTCTTTAAAGAAAAATATTTTTCCTGTTTCAAAATATTACCAACAGCATGTAATAAACTAACTTAAAATGAGTTTCATAAAAAAGTTGTCTTGCTGTCTAAACATTACTAAACATGCTTAGGTTGAGATTCTGTTAACTGCCTCAACATCTTAAAAACAGCTCCTTTACAGGAACTTGTGATATTCATACTCCAGAAGACCAGCAAATTTAGAACAGTACAATGATAAAGGATCTGGTAGCTAGGAACAATAAATATATATTTTTATTCAAATCAAGTAATTCTGCAATGTCCTTTGAAACAATCCATGGCCAAGAAATGCTGGCCCTTACCCTGCCCACAGTGCCTGCAGTGCAAAGGGATTCTCCAGCAGCTCTGGCTGCAGGATGAGGACCCATGGATTGAACTGCAGAGTGAGGACCCTGGGCATCCCAGCTGTGTTGGGGCAAAGGGAAAGAAACACCAGGAGACTGGGAAAAGATCACATTTTTTTGCCTGAACAAACCAGGACCAGCCATGGTCACAGCTGCTTTTTGCTTTGAGCACGAAGAGGACAAAGCCATATGCGAGGCTGCTCTCCCTGTGTGCAGGGGATTCCCACGGGGGAGAGATCATTCTGCTCTCAGGGATGCTCTCAGCATCAGAATTTCTTTGTTTTCTGTAATGCAGGTTGCATTTAGGCATTGGCTCTCCAGGGTGTTTTTGGCCAGCAATGCTCCCATTACCTTTACAATGTAAAGTTGTAATGTAATGTACAGTTCATGCACAAGGAACAGAGAATCAACCCTGAGTTGGGCAGGTATTTTATCTCTCCTCAGTTTCATCCCTCATAATTATTCACCAACCAAAAATACTGTGACACTTTTTTTTTCCTTTTATTTAAGTCTCCTGCTCTTCCTCTTTCCCTCTCTGACTGTAACCAACAGCACAGGACTCAGGCACAGGAAAAGACTCAGCCAGGACTTGCAAAGGGGACCAAAGTTCAGTTTTCAGCTGCTCATCACTTTGGCAAAACACTGCTTTGTACATAACCACACTGGTAATCCCAACTCTCATATCACATCACCTTAGACAGAAACTGGCTAGCCAAATTTTTTGGGGAAAAGTGGGTTAGGCTTTACAGAAATAGGCTATTCCAAGCCTGAGACTTGTCTTGGATGCTACACTGGGAGTCTTAAATTGATGGACAACTAGAAGAGTTATTTTTTTGACTACAATACACGACTGCCAGTGCAGGAATCACAGGTATGAGTGAAGCAAGAATTTAGACTGTAGGGTACCATGCAACTCCCCTGGCCTCACTCTGTGTCCCATGGGCAGAAGGGCTCCTGTGAGTCTGCTTTGTGAAGGAAGGTCACCTGCACTTGCCAGTTCATGTGACTGTGCTGTGCTTGGCAGCCAGGGATTGCAGTGCTCACTTACTGGGGAGAAACAGGACTTGGAAGTGAGTAAAACAAAAACGAGAAGCACTGGACCACAACCAACCACGTAAAAAATGCAGAAGAAAATAGGATGGAGCAGACTGTGAAACTGCCTCCAAACTACAGAATTGGAGATGTTAACAAAAATAACACAACTGGAACCGTAACTTCTTTATTTTACCCTGACAGTGACCTTTCAGCATGATTAAAACCAGACAGAAGACAGTCCTTGGTGTTAAGGAGTCCTGTGGTAACTGACTTGATCATCACTGAGCCTGCAGAGATTTCAGAGGGGCAGGAAACGGAGACACGTGGCATCTGCCAGGCACACAGGAACTGAGCTTTCTGACAGACAGTCATTAAACAAAGCCTTCTGGGGAAATATTTTTGGCATATATAGTCTCCTACTCCCCATTACAAACTGCAAAAATGCTGCATTCATCTTAGTGGACACAGGAAACTTAAGATTAATTTAGCTCTTACTGGTAGATAATGTCCATACAAAGTACCAATACAAAGGTTTAGGCATAACTTAAAACAGAAGCCCTGTTGCCAGGTCTGGCGTGTACCTGGAGCTCCCCACAGTCCTTTTAAAGTCATAGTTATTAAAAGATCCAGTGCTACAAACCACTAAATCTACCTAATCTATTCTAGTTCATACACATATTGTACAATATTGCCTAGTACTCACTACATACCAAGAGGAAAAGATGCTGACTTGAACTTGAATTACAGTAAATGTGCTTTTTTTTTTTAAATAAAAATAGAAGAGAGTGCCACAACATAGTTTGACCAGCATGCAACAAACTTTGTTCAGCTAATATATAGAAATTGTCTAATACAATTAGAAAAAATAATTAGTGAGAGGCCAGAGACATATTTGATCAAGGAAATTAGGAGATTTATCTGAAATGTTGAGGCTTTTGCCACTGAAGACTCAAAAAACTAGTCATTCTATGTCCCTTGTCCTCCTTCCCTCTCCTTTATATTATATAATTTTTTACAGATTATTGTAAGGCCTATAATTTTTTGCTTCTATCCTGTAATTTATCTCAAAATAATTTAAAATGCCATAGACAAGCTAGGACCAAAAGCAACTGCTTTTACCATCCACTCAACACTCATGCTTTTACTCTAAAAAAGCTGAGGTCCACATGCAGAAATAAATGCTCAGTATTTCTCTATGACAGGTCAAGAATCTGCTCATTCCTACATGGGACACGGGAACCTTCACTTTTAAACCACAATGTAAAACACCTCCAAAAGCTTCTTCTGAGACAGCAGTCATCAAATCCTCATTTAGAAACTAAGACAAAACCTAGCCAAAACAGAGCTATCAACAGAAAATCTTTGGAGATTCTCTGTGATTCTGGGTAATTTAATTGTCTGAAGGATCCAGCGCACTTCCTCCAGCACGTGGCTTTGCTGGCAGCAGCTGCCAAGCTCAGCAAATGTGCTTTATTCTTTTAATGAACAGAACATACATGCTGTGACCACTGTATCATCACACTCCTCACTCCCTACCTCTCTGTACTTCAGGGATCACATCTCCTCTTGCAGGACACTTGACAATGTCTGTGTACTTCTGAGACTGCCTAAAGCTCCCCTCTCTCCACAAGGAAGGTTATGGGCTCTCCAGCACCACCTTCTCAGATGGCAAACTGAGGTTTCTTTCTCCTGCATCCCCAGAAGCCCCCATTTCCTCTCCCAAGGCAGAATAAAACAGTCCTGTTTCAGGTCAGTGCACAGCACAACAGGAAGGGCAGCATCTGCAGCAGATATGTACCAGTACCAAGGAGATGAAGGAAAAAAGCAGGAGATAGAAGACATCATGACTGAAGGATGCACAGCAACAAGTAAGGGAGTCAGCAAATTGCAGAACATCTTATCTGACAATACAAAACACCTCAAGCTGTGAGTGTGATGTTCAGCTCCCACTTCTAGTGTTTTGGGGTTTTTTTCTGAGCAAAACTGCGGTTAATTAGCCTGCTAAACTCGAACTCTGTTTAAACTGTCTGCTCTAAGTAGGCGCTACTTGTTCTCCCACCAAGTATGCTTCATCAGTAGTGTTACACACGTAATGCAGTAAAGACACTTGCTGGTAATTTGGCACAGTTTGAAAACACAGCAACGACAGTGTTACAGCTAACATGACTCAGTGACAGGGAACTGATTCTAAAGAAAGAGTTGCAGGTTTCTTTCTTTTTCTTCCTCTCAGAAAGAAAGATATTATAAAAAAACCTAATGCTTCCTCTTAAACTTTCTGCTCCTGCTCTTTTTAGGCCAGACGATGACCTCTGAATTTTTCAGGTACTTTCTTGTGAAAGAATTCATATTAGAAATTTCTAAGACACACAGTTAAGAGAAATTCATTCCTTACTCCCCCCCAATTCTTTTGAATGCTGCAACTTTCCAGGGTTAATATTGATCTGAAACAAGGGTCCAAGAATGACAGCGAGAGAAGTGAAACAAGAGGTGTATGTCTAATTTGACAACTAGGACTCATGCCCCATGGCACCTCCTCCTCGGACGGAGAGGGCACAGTGCCCTCCCCCTCATCTTCTGTCTAAGGTCACTGGTTTATCCTCCTCTTCCAGCTCCACAAGAACTGATTGAACATGCATTGCGCTTGAGGTCAGAGTTCCAGCAAACAAAACCTTGACAGCATGTTTAAAAAACTAAAGCAGTTCCCCCTTCCTTACTCACTAAGACCTGTCACAGCAGGGTCCCACTGTGCTCTCCAGGGAAAGCTGTGAGGACTGACGCAGGAGTGGGCCTGTAGTGGGATCCACCATCGAGGAAGTTGGGAAGAGCTTGTACCAGCCGATTGCTAAGGTTGACAAATCCAGTTCTTCCAGGAGAACCCTGGCGACTCCCATGAAGTGCTTGCGCTCCATGCGTCCATAGTTTCCCCAGACTATCACCTTAGGGACAAGAAGGGGGAGCACAGTTAATCCTCCAACTTACACACTTGCTTGGGAAGCACAAGTCTGAGCAATTCTTCTTCTACTCACCCAACTTCCTGGAGCTTTACTACAGCCTGAGAAGACCAGAAATATTTACCAACAGGGGGGGTGAAGCCCTGGCTGATATTACTTTTTTATTTTAAGCACATATTTACAGATCCAAATGTTATTGGATTCTTTTCTTCCCCCGTGGAAAAGAGGTGAATGTGCATGTGGATGAGACACTATTCTGCTGGGCAAAGACAGCACCTGCACAAAGTATCCTCAGGGCTGCAGTACAACACCTGCAGGTAAAATCTGGTCCTGGCATATAAAGAGGCCTTGGACACACCAAAAGGTGGCCTGGGGGGGAAAGGCAGGAGGAGCTCCTGATCTGGAAAAATAAACCAATAAAAAAAGGTGGGCAACAACTTGGGCCAAAAGCCAACAGTTTTAGGAGAAGAGCAGGTTTTAACTTCTGCACATGCAGCTCGTGACACAGGGCAGATGGAGATGAGGCACAGTCACTCACCTGGAGGAAGGGCAGGAACTGGGCACTGGCAATGGGACCAGTGACATGAGGAGCACACGTGAGTGATATGGAGGGCAAGCAGCACAGACGGCTGAGAGCAGCTCAGACACAGAGGAAGGGCTAATGAAAGAGCTGGCAGAGGAGCAGGGAAAGCTGAGTCACACTTACGACATGATGGAGACCAGTGGGTGGAAGAACAAATGCAGTGAGGGTCATGGGCTTAGGCATGCTGGAGGTCTGCCCGTGGCCAAGTGGCCCTGTGTGGCTCAAGGCAAAGGTGACGACTGACTGCAGAGTGAGTCCGTGTTCTGAAGAGGAGAGGATGAGTAGGATGGGTTATGATGACCATTGGAGATCCCTGGCTAATCCTGACAGCTTCTTTCCCTCGGCTCCTAACAACCACAACACCACAATTTTCTGTAAAATGAGGTAGGAGAGACAACAAATGTCAACCAAATGCCAAAGATTCACACTCTAGGCCAGCAGGAGATGGAGCAAGCCACTCCATAAAGTGGGTTTGGTGACATGGCCATCAGCAAAAACCCAAGCTCCTCAATTTATTCTTGGAATAAGTGCCTTTCCTGGCAACAAGGCAGCAGGTAAGGAAACCCATGCAAAGCAAGAGCAGACCAAACCAGGTCCCACTCCATCTCAGTCATAAATTTGCAGTCTTCTTGCATCAGAGGAAAATGCTTTTAATCAAGGTAAAGGAGGTAGAAGTCACTAAAGAAAAGGGTTCAGCAGGTTAGCTGGCAAATTGTATGCCAGTGGAGGTAAACAATAGAAACTCATGGATTAATTACATTAGTATTACAAATAGATTTTAGCCAGGCTTTATTGGATGGAAATGATTTTGATATGATTTAACAATGCAAATCACTCTTTGCTCTGGGAACATAGGTACAGAGTAGAAAATATGAGTATGGCAGAAAACAAACAGCAGTAAAGAGGGAGAAAAGGGCAGGATATGTGACTGGGTGATGGCAAAGCAGAGTGCCCTGAATGTGTATGAACACAGAAGATAACCCATGCTGCAAGATCGTTCAGCACCTATAGGTACCATCTATCTCCTAACTGGGTAGGAAAAAAGGAATTGAAAAAAAAAATTCAACCTTTTCTGGATAGGCATTCATGGTACCTGGCAGGGTGTCAAATAATCATCAGCTTGAGTATAAAAAAAAGGGATTCCTTTCCATTATTTACATTCAGATTGAGTGCATTTGGTTCAATTGAAAACACTTGCTTTTTTTCATCTATGTTAATTTACTAGCACAACCAGGACTTAGTACCTTCCAGTAAGAGATGTGGAAGAAAGTGAGGGCCAGACCTGAGACTTGCTCACCTTACCTGTAATACTTTGCCCTGGGGACTCTCAGCAAACAGCAACACCTGATTGTACAAAGGGTCTAATGACTTGCGAGCCACTTTTGTCTTCTTTTTCGCAATGCACACGCCGTTCTCTAGCAGGTAAGCTTTGATGTAAGCAGCTGGAACAAAGAAACACGGTCAAATATGAAAAAAAACCTTCAAGCTCACTTCAAAAAAGACATAGTGCCATGTCTCAGGTGTATCTAAAGGAGGCAGTTACAGCAGGGAAAAGACCTGCCCAAGCAGCCTTGTTTTCAGTACTGCACACAGGCTGCTTAGTCCTGCTGAAGCGAAGCAAAATTCAAATTTTTCCTATTCACAAGCATTGTGAGAGGCTGGGGCTCAGGGAAGTACTTTAGGAGATCAAAGCATCCTACCTGGCAGTGTTTTGGAGCCGGGTTTTGGTGTCAGTCCTCGAGCCTGAATGATATCTACTTCAAGCTGCCCATTTCGCTCTTGCAAGCCAATTTCCACGTCCCCTAAACCAAAATGTCAAATGATACAGAAGACTTTCAAAACAATATATCTGTGGGTTACTGAAACGTTAAAAAAAACAGTCTTCATGCCCCTCCTGCACAAGGTACAACAAACTGCACGTGCCTGATTTTCTCCTGTGCTACTCTGCAGCAGCTCCACAGTGATTGCAAGCCACGTTTTCAAAAGCAAACTCGACTGGGAGCTCTCTAATATGGCTTTGGTGGCTCAGTCTCCTCAGTCTCTTTGTAGCAGCAAGCCTCTTATCTCTCCCAAATGGAAGAGCCTAGGATTGCAAGCTGCTTTGGAAAATGCAATTGTGGTGGACCATAACAAAATTCTTACTGAGCCTGGTGGGCCTTAGAGAGAGAGAAAAACCCCAAGATGAAGAGGATCCATTTTCAGGATTTTA
The DNA here is from genome assembly GCA_020086605.1 of Lanius collurio. Taxonomy (NCBI): domain Eukaryota; kingdom Metazoa; phylum Chordata; class Aves; order Passeriformes; family Laniidae; genus Lanius; species Lanius collurio. The sequence goes on from JACBWW010000027.1 coordinate 6,540,823, forward strand.
GCTGCATTTTACTCAGTCTGCTCCTTTCAGAGCTGAGGGAGAAAAGCACAAAGCTGCTGCTCTCCTCCTAATGCCACATTTGCTGCAGTCAGCAAAACCTTTCAGGCAAGCTCACTTGATTCAACAGAGAAATGGAGCAGGACAGTGTCAGATCAGCAGATGCTGGACAGATAATATCAGGTGGCTTGCAGGAGCTGCCTGTTCAAGACTCAGTTAAAGCCACCCAACTCCTTTGTGTTTCCTTACCCATCGAGGTGGTGGCCAAGGTCTGACGGCCAACAAACTGTGCAGGGCCCATGCTCCCCAGGAAGTCACTAAACTGCCCAGCAGATGCCAGATGGACTCCACTGAAATTCAAGCTGCAAATGAAAATTATTTTGGCAAGTGGTTAATTTGCATTTAAAAGCAACGCAATAACTAAAGAACCAGATTTAATCTCTTTGAAATGAATGATATCTACAGAAGCCTTTTCTCAAGCAAAACTCACTGATTTCCACATACTTTAGTTACATGGAATCCATTTAAAATCTCTTTCCTCATCTGAAAAACCCCAATAATGGCTGCAGTCATCAGCTGATCAATATTTGTTTAGCTATAACTAATTTTCTCTAAGGAAAATCTCTGCCATCTCAGGCTCAAATCTGGCCTGTCACCTCTTCAGGTAACAGATTCCTAAAATAGCTTATAGGATCTCTCTTGGTAGCCATCCCTTCCCTGTCCTCATTTCTGGGGAGGAAATAATGCATCTAAGAGCAGTAGCTACAAGTGAGATGAGGAGGGCAAGCACCAATCCCCTTGGGACTCAATCCCCTGCTTATTTATCACACACACACGGAGCAATACATCTCCTTTTTGATCAGAGGGTCCCATTTCCTACTGCTCAACACCAGAAGTATTCCCCTGTCCACTCTGGTTTTCACATCTGCTTCCATGACTAGTGACAAAGAGGATCTGAATATGGGTAGCAAGGCTAATAGGAAAACATCCTCAAAAATCAGCAGCATCTCTGCCACAGTCACCACAGCAAAACAAAAGCTGTTGGGAGAACAGAGCCTCCTAATCTAATCACCAGGCACTGAGGCTGGCCCATGGCACAGCTAAAGGTGCTGGTCACTGCACTTGGACACACGTGTAGCAACACAGAAGCACCAAACTCTGCGGTACACTGATACAAATCAAGATTTACCCAGTTGTACCCTGATTTACGCAGCTGTTTTGGAGGTTGTAGAACTTCCTGCAAATGATAAGGAACAGGCTCGAGGCCAGCATTTGACACCTACATTTGTCCCACAGGCATCTGCCGAGCCACGCCACAGCTGCTGAGCCTCACGTCAGGAGCTCTGTGCCGGGATACCCACGCTGCCGCGCCGGGCATCGCGCTCTGCCCGCTGCGTGCCAAAGTCGGGCACAACGACAACCCTCCTCCACTTCTCCAAACGTCCCCGGAGGGGGGCAATTACCCACGGAATGATACAGCCTCCTGTTCCCCAAACCCGTTTCTCACAAAGGATGCTGCGAGGGGGCTGCACGTTGGGTACAAGTGACGGCAGAGAGGAGCCCTGCCTGCGGGGTGGGCTGGGGACTGCAGGCTCTCTCACAGCTGAGTCAGCCACAAAGACTCGCTGATGCCCCCCTGCAAGCCAGTTACATTTAAAAGACATTAAAAAGAAACGAAATTCATTTCAAACCCCATTCAACCAGCAGTGTGTTAATTTCAGGTTGGGATTTCAGCTCTCATTAGTTATTTGCAGACCTGCTCTCAGCCCCATGGGAATATTTATTTACTCTGACAGGGAAGGAGGATGCCAGCACACACCCCTCAGCATCTTGCCACACATGGGACTGAAGAGAATAGGGCACTAGTACAGGTTCACAGGGTGAGCTCAGCTCCCTGTGACAGGGGCACTGCCCAAAATGGCCTGGCTTTTCCATGGAATACTGCACCTCCTCTCCACATTGACCTAGCTCTTTGAGAAACCTGGTTATTGCTGCTACACAGGGAGAGCTGTTGAGCCATCAGCATGGAAAAACCTGCCCTTGAGCTCTTTAAGAACATCACCTTTGTGAAAAGGGATGAGGGAGTCTCAGTATCCCGGGTGACAGGCTTGGGAGGGGCTCTGCTTGGGTGTATTTTCCGCAGTTCAGTCTCTTTTTCACCCTGCATCCACTGTTTGCACCAACATTCCAGGTGATATTTTGAGATACAACAGAAACAGCGCCATTTATTTGGCATTCATTGCAGAGAAGGCTTCACATTTTTCTCAGTTTCCTGTGTCACCAACTCCTCAGCAGCCCAAGGTGCATCCCCAATGTCCAGAGCCACATTCTGCTCCCTGTGGGTACACAATTCCTGCCCCACCACCCACCTGGCATCTGTTGGCCCCACCAGGGCAGCTGTCTCTGGGACCAAGGCAGAGGTGATGGATTTGTGGCTTGGCTCCCCAGGATAAACTGTGCACAGAGAGAGACAGCCCCAGGGCTGGAAAATCTGCAGGGACATGGGATGGGGGAAGCAGAGGACGAAGGAGCCTGGAGCCAGACAGGCTTTATCAGGCTCGTGATTTGCCCATACAAGGAGGGAAGAAGCGAGTCCTGGTGCACACAAGGACCAACAAGACTCCGTGACCCTGCTGGCTCAGGCATTTTGGGCTGCACACAGAGAGTCAAAAAAGGATGAAAACTAGTGCCTAGAGACCTCAAAACAGTGCAGGAAAGAGGAGACCTGACAGACACAGACACAAGATTCAGCAGGAGATGAATGGACCATCAGCCAGAAGGTAAATGTTTTCTTTATTCTCTTCAACTCATGAAAGACAAATGGGCCAAACTCGGGTCTCGCTCCTGCCCTGGGGAGCGTGTGACCTGAACGAGCACGTAAATAACAATCTGGCACAACAACTCACAGCCATTCAGGGAAATGTTCACTGCTGTGCTCAGAACAGATGCTTGGGCTAATTAGCAAGATGGTGAGGACCAGGACAGAGGAGGGGAAGCCCAGGACTGAGTGAAGCTGAGGGCTGTGAGAGTTCACAGCACACTCAGAACTAGGTCTTGAAGCAGTTCCTCTCTAGGGGGAAGTCTAGACATGTTACTGCAGAGGGGACACATAGGTGGGAGAAGACCACCCACAGAAACCCCACATGTTGCAGGACAGCAAAGAAGAGAAACCTCTCTGGCCCCTAAATACTCAATTCACTAAAGAGAGAATCACATCGAAGGCTGATACCAGGTATTCCTCTGCACTTTATACCTGGGTGGAGACAAGCCACCTGTGCTCTCACACCAGCCCTCTGGTCTGGCAGGAGGTGTCCCTGCCCATGGCAGTGAGGCTGGAACCAGATGATATTTAAGGTATTCCAAGGCATTCTGTGATGCTATGAATGCTGCTAGCTCAGGCTCTGCCCAGAAGCTGAGGCAGCTCAGGAAAAAGTAAAAGCACCTGCTAACAGAGCAGCTGATGCTGCAGCCTGCATCAATGATATAGAGGAAAACAGCAGGAGAGCATGAAGGACAACCTTAAAAAGCACAAGAATAAGAGCTGTTGGGCTAAAGGTGAACCAATGGCAACTGGAAGTGTTTACAGCAAAGCAAAGGCTGCTGTTATCCTCCATAAATTCAGAAGTCAGAGGGCTCTGGCTGACCTTGAAACGATGAATGCTCTGCAGTGCAAACTACTGCAGGGACATCTGGGCTGGGCCACCAGCACAGACCCTCACAAGGAGGGCAGTGGAGCTGCTGCTTGAATGAAGCTGCTGTTGCTTCATCACACCAAGGCTGATCCCAAGGGGAATGGCAAAGCTCACTCAGAAACACAGGCCAAGGTCAAGACTCCATCAGTCTGGATAACAGCCCCAGTTAATGGGTTTACTAGCACTATATGAAACTCAGTATTAGAGAAGACAATTAATGTTCCCCATTGTTGTTATATTTGACTGGGAAGGGAAGACATAAGGAATTAATTCTATAATAGATTATGCCATTAACTGGGAGAACTGGCTGCTATGTTTCACAGAGGCTGACCTTTTGAAGTGCTGCTTTATTACACACTAGAAGCAGCAGCTCTAAATCTTGGCTTTGACCAATTCCTGGACATATAATTGGGTATTGCCAATAACCCTGGAATGGAAACAATTTCTGTCTGGAAAAATCATAAGCTATCTCCAAGAAAGCCACTACTTCTCCCTTGAGGGGAGTGAGAAGGGGAAAAACAAACCTGCAGAAATTTAGTATGAATGTGATTCAAAAGCAGCAGGAACAATTTAGCAGAATAGACTAAACTTCGGATGCTCAAATCCAGCTTGGTGAGCTGCCTGTCAAATGCTCAAAGAGAAGCTGGGATTGTGAGGTGGGGGGACATGTATGGTGAGATTGGTGAGACAGACCCTCCTCATCCACTCACTCATTTTTCCTGCAGCTAAAGCAGGGAGGGAAAGACCTCCAGGGAGCACTGTGACTTCTTTCAACTCTTTAAATGCAGCTCTGATGCTCCCAAGAGCGCCCTTCCCTGTCGCTCTGGAGTATGCTGCAGGCTCAGCAGACTTTTCCTGCCTGGCCTCTGCAGATACTGAGCTGTTCTGACCTGCCCTTGATCCAGAAACCAGCTCTCCAGTACACAATGGATGTGCTGGAGACAGGCTCCTGAAGGGATCTGCTGCAGACAATAGTGGTGTCTCCACCTTGGGTGAGAGCCAGCAGATATTTCATACACACTGGAGTGATCCTGGAAAGCCCTTCCCCTCCCACTGCCCAACATGCCTCTCCCTTAAGGGGAACAATCACTACAACCTGGTTATCACCAATATGAGATGTCCTTTTTTACTGCATCTAAAGAGAAATGTTAAAAATAGCCAGAGGAATAAAGAGGGAGTGTTTTGCAGCTGACTTGCAAATAGCAGCTGTCAGAGCCAGCAGGGCCCTGTGACAGGACCATCTCATGCTGCAAAGAGCTGCACACAGAGAAGATTAACAGGTGACACTTGTCAGCCTTTTGTCTAAAGGGCACAAATCCTCCACTGAGTGAGGGCAGCACAGCCTTTGAACAGCAAAACGAAATTAATTATCTCTTCTCTGGCCCTTTGCACTAATCATGATTTACAGGCTCTGCTTTGCCATAGCCAAATGGGAATGATTTTAACAGAGTTAAAGATTATGGGTTTGCTGTGGAATTGGTCCTAAGTTGAATGCAACTCTGTTATTATGACCAGGAGGCAGAGGGAGAGCACAGGGAGGTCAGCAATGCCTCCAGGGTGTCAAGGACAAATGAAGGACATTTTGCTGGAGGATGCTCAGAGCATGGTCCTTAGCTGTAGGTAGGGAGGCAGAGCAGGGACAGCAGAAAGATGACACTGGCCACTACTGACCCTGGGATCTCTGAGCCCACCAATGCAGCAGAAACCTGCATGAACATTAACGCTGTCTGCACAGGCAGCAGCTCCCGCCACGGCTCAGCACACGCTGCAAACGCCATTCCAGCCAAAGGCATAAAATAGCCATTTCTATGCCCAACCTGTCCCTGGCACAACAGCCATCAGGCACAGCCACGGCAGCAGGGACACACCTCGGGACACAGGGAACGTGGGGACAGCCACGAGAGGGAGACAAGACCCCACAGCAGCGCTGGCAGCAGCTCCCGCGAGCAATCTCCATGCAGAGCAGGTACCAACCACCACCCTGGCTTCATGACACAGATGACCGAGCCCATAAACCACTTCTGTCTCTTGTGACACGTTTATATGCAGAATAAAACTGGTTGTGTGTACAGGCTGGGGAATGAGGCTGGAGAGCAGCGCTGAAGAAAAGGACCTGGGGGTCCTGGTTGATGGGAAGTTGAATATGTGGCAGCAGTGCCCTGGCAGCCAGGAGGGCCAACCATGCCCTGGGGTACATCAGGCACAGCATCGACAGCTGGGCAAGGGAGGGGATTGTCCTGCTCTGCCCTGCACTGGTGCAGTCTCACCTTGAGTGCTGGCAGCAGTTTTGACACAACAATATAAAAAAGACATTGAGCTATTAGAGAGCGTTCAAAGGAGCCCGTGAGGATGGTGGTGGGACTGGAGGGGAAGCTTGAGAGACACACTTGAAGTAACTTGGTTTGTTCATCCTGGAGGAGACTGAGGGGAGACTTCATTGAGGTGTTTAACATCCTCATGAGAGGAAGCAGAGGGGCAGGTACTGATCTCTTCACTGCTGTGACCAGTGACATGACCTGAGGAAATGGTATAAAGCTGAGTCAAGGGAGGGTTAGGCTGGAGATCAGAGAAAGGACTTTCACCCAGAGGGTGGCTGGGCACTGGAACAGGTTCCTGTGGGCCGTGGTCACAGCAGTGATCCTGTCTGAGTTCAAGAAGTATTTCAACAACGCTCTCAGGCACAGGGTGGGATTCTGAGGATCATCTGTGCAAGGCCAGGAGTTGGACCTGAAGATCCTGGTGGGTCCCTTCCAACTCAGAATATTCTACAGTTCTGTGGATCTTAGAAACTGTGTACTCAAACTGAGGCTGAAACTGCCCAGACCTTCCTCTTTTAAACACATCATTCCTAATCCATCCTGATTATTTAGGAAATCCGTGCAGCCTCTGAAGACTGTGTTCCTGTGCTGCACACTGTAGGTCAGGGCATTTGAAATCTGTCCTCTGCAGAGTAATTTAAGAGTGGCTTAAAGGCTCTTTGCCAGCTGCTTGCTTCTCTGCTCTTTCAAGGTAGCAGCATTTCCTGACCTACCCCCTTGCAAAGATCTGTGTCCTTCCCCTCTGCGTGCACCATGCAGTCACCACTTGTAAACTGATCAGGATTTGAATGCCTGGATGGACAACACTGATTTCAATGCAAGATGCTATGAAGAAAATGCAGAGCAGCTGTGCTGATCCCTCTCACACAGCATATGTGGCTCTGCTCAGCCTCTTCAGCACTCCTGCCCGCTGGTGGCTACAGATTAGCATGCAGTGTGCAAAGGCAGACACATTTAGGGAAAATGTACCATTAATTTCTTTTCCTGTCCGTGAGGAGTTTGTCTGACCTCTTTTCTAAATCTATTTTTAAATTGCTTCTGGGACTCTGTAAGCCAGGTATCCCATTATGCTGTTGAGAGCATTTGCAGAATCAGCTTGTCACAACCTTGTAAAACTCACAGGAAATATGGTCAGAATGCATCTCCACAGGTCAGCCAGTCCACACCCAGGTCCCAAGGCTTATTTACACAATCCATGACAGCTGCTTCTCTAATCTGTTCTTAAAATTATTCCCTGATAGTTTATTCCTGTGCATAGTTTCACTTTTCCTTCCACATCTTTTTCCAGTCTTTCCTCTTCACACATCAGTCCTGAACATTATTTGTGAATTATCAGTTTGAAAACCAGACCACACATGCCCTTTCTTTTCCTCTTGATACCATACATTTTTACTCTATCTTGTAAGATTTTGAGACTGGTCTTGATTGTACTAACTTGTTATGGCCACACACTTGCTGCTGTGTCTGTGCAGAGAAAGTACTGAGCAAGGCATTCATCTGCTCCCTTCACAGGCTGGGTGTACGACCCTTTGGTCCAGAAGCTCTCTCAAGAGAATTTTGTGTCCTCCCCCTCGGACCAAATCCCCATTCCTGTCTCTCTGTTTCACAAGTTGCACACCTTGACTCCCAGGGAGCTCCACTGTTCCACTGCTGTGTCTTCGGTGAGGTGGGATGGTGGTGAGGCCAGACAGCTACAACACAGCCACCCCCTGACACACCCAGACAACAGCTATTTTCAAAAGATAACATTCTGCCTTGTTCTTTTCATGGATTCATTTACTCTATCCACACAAACACCTATCTGCCATCATCACAAGTCTCCAGAGGTGATACATTCTTAAAGAGCTGTTTCACTGTGCCTGGTATTTGCATGGGATGTGTCTGGGCCCAGGGCTCAGAAATTATTGTTCTGTTCTTGTAAATAAAAAATACTTTTTTTTTTTGTCCTCTCATGGCACAAACTTGCAATTAATAAGCAAGTTGCCTAAACACAGCCATGCATCTCAGTGGTTTGACTTGCACAGCTGAACTAACAGATTTACCACACATCTACATCTAACATGGAGCTGAACTCTCCAGCTCTATCTTTAAAAAACAGGCACAGCAACACATTCTTTCAGCCAGGAGAAATGGGGAGGGGGAGGTCTCCTCTGAGACTGATAACATATTTGACAGTTATTTTATTTGAACATTAAAAAAACCCATCAGAACTCCAATTGCAGGGAGCAGTAATATTCTGTGTAACAATCACACTCATCCATATTGCATGTTGAAGTCTTTTAGATCGCAGCTCACAGCCAGGAGCCAAGCAGCTATCTAGCAGCTATCTAGCAGCTAAGGAGGAAGGCAGAACTTGCCAATGTCCCTTACCCCATCTTTCAAGTATTTATGGTGCACACGAGGAATATGCATCCAACTAAACTGCCCAGAACTGGGAACACAGCCCCTTAACCTGCCAAAGTCAATGTGACTGATGCAGGAGCCTTCACTTTGGCTAGGAAGGTTTTCCATGAACATCTATCCCTGCAGGACCCAAACCCACCCTAAGCCCACCAACAGCACGCCTCTCCTGTGCCAGGCAAGATCTCAAACTCTGCCTCTCAACAAGCTCTGCTTCTCTCTGGGCCACTCCACTTTCTTTAACATTTTTAGCACTGTGACGTGCTGTCTTATGTGCTGTAACACATTGTACTCCGCTCGTGTATCCGATTCCTTCTGCCGTATGAATTCTGCCACTGAAACAGTGCTATAAAAACTGTGCAGCGAATTCTGTACAAAGACCTCCCCCACTCCCTTCCCCACCTTGCCAGGCTAGCTCCATTTTTAGCAATCACTAGTCATCTCAGATGCACTGAATAAAAGATAGCTACCTGTCTTCAGTGAGCAATTCTGTCTGTTCCCCAGAGGTTGCTGAAGGTGGGACTCACTGTATTTCCTGAGGTAACTACAGCTCTGAAAGTCACATCCTTTCTGAGCTGTTCTGGTCAAGCTTTGCCAGCACAAAAGGTTGTGCTGTGGCTGGAATTTCTTGATATATTACAGAAATAATCTCCGTGCCTTTCCTGGTTTCCATCTCAAAAGACAGTGATTTCTTATAGCCTGAACTGATATTAACAACACATTTCATTATATTTTTTTAAAGGACTCAGATAAAAAGAGGCCTGAAGATAATCTGTTATAAAAGAGTCTAGAAGTCTCCTGGCTTTGGAAGTCAAAAAAGAAACATTCAGTGAACAGCTGCAACATGAATTTCCTGAATGGGGCATTCAGGAATCAAGTCTTTTGGTCATTCTTGCATGATGAGGGATACTTTCTGCTGAAGGGAAAATGAATTTCCATGTGGCCGTGTGGTCACAACCCAGGCCAGTATTTTCTCCTGCTTCTGCTTAATTTTTGCTCCACAGTAAAGCAGAGAAGGGCAGGCAGCTCCCCCAGCCTAAGCCCCAGTGTTGGCTCACACCAGCCCAGCAGCAGAGCTGGTACCAGAGACAGAAGGAAGCTGAGAGGTGTGAGATGCCCGTGCTGGTGGCACTGGTGCCAGGCTGTGTCCTGCCTCCTTCCATGGGCACAACACAGCCTTCAGGCGGAGCACAGGAGGCACTGCCCTCACCATGGAGAAGAGAGGTGAGATGGCCAACAACAAGATGCTTCCTTGCTGGACCTGCACACTCTTCTCAGATAATACGAGAACAATCCTCCAAGTCTTTGTTAGTCACCACCTGCTGTGCTTTTCTAAGGTAAAAATCACCTGAGCTCTCCAGAACTTAATCATCCCAGCAGCAGCCAGCAAGAACAAAAACGCTATGAGTACCACTCACCAGGCACTATGGCAGCTAGAAGGCTTTTGTTCCAGGTCCATTTTTATCTTTCTGCTCCATTTTCAGGAAGAAAAGTGTTTGGCAGGAACAAGTTACATGCAAGTCCAGAATCTACTGCTTTTTCTGAATGCTGTACATGGTCTCGTGCAGCTGCAGCAAAACCCAGCCAAAACAAGATGTAGATCGTGCAAGAGCCAGGATGGAGCTGAGATTCTGCTGAATCTCACAGGGTTGTTTGTGAGTTATTCCTATATTCGGAATTGTATCCTTGCAGCAATCCTGGTGTCCTGAGACTACCCCATAGGCACTTACTACAGCAGATAACTGTTCTCTCAAGCAGATTTTTAAGTATACACACAGAAGAAAATATTCACTGCTGTAGAGATTTGTAACCAGTGCTAAGATTGTTCCAAATGAATTATGAATGGAAACATCTGTGAAAGCACAACCAGCCTGGCTGTAGCTGATCTGTTCTCCAATGACAGGGGAAGGACGGACAACAAGGTTAGAGAGCACATCACTTCCTTACCCTCTTTGAGGGTACACTGTAACCATAAAGATCCCCCCAAAAAGGGAACAAAACGGTGGCAGAGCTGCTTGAGATCTACAGAGATGAAAAAGAGCAAGACCCTGAAGTGAAAGATCACTCCAAAATAGCAGGTAAGTCCTAGAAAGTGCAAGAAAAACACAGTCTAAGAGCCAGTCTGTTGTGAAGAACAACTCAGCAGACACAGCAAGGGCTTGACAGATGGTGTCCCATGTCCTCCCTGCAGCACACAACCCAGCCTGGCTTCAGCACCTGCATTCACAAGGCTTGGTGCCTGCATGGAGTGGAGAGCATGAGGGAATGAAACCTGGACACGGGAATGACTGAAAACAGTTTTGTTCAAAGTAAGTATCTACTTCTCCTTCTACAAAGTCTCACATTGAGTTTTATTATATTAATTTCCTATACTAGTGCACAACAACTGTGCACCACAAAACCTGGATAAGAAGGTTGGAAGACTTTATCTGGCAAAACTTTACATGAAGCAGTGTGTTGACACTGTCAGCATTTACTGGCATGCTGTATGAGCTTAAATTCCAGGGGATGCATCATTTAGCCCAGCTAGTCTCCAGTATACTTCATCTTCAGGTAAAGGGAATATTTTGCTGAAAGAAGGCCTAGCACACCTCAGAGGTATACCCTTGCAAATTATGCCTCTCCATGAAAAAAAACCTGGATTTTATGCACTCTGGTGTTCACACAAAAGCAGCATTGCTCAAAATCATGCACTTCAGAATATTCTCTGCCTGTGAGACCTCACACTAGTACACAGCAGCTGTGGCAGCTGCCACCAGCTCATTGCAACAAACATGAAAAAACAGTCAGTGAGCAACACTTTCTACAAGCAGTTTGTATGGCTGAGGGCAGGTATTTAAGCCTGCTGCAGCAAAGTTTCACCAAATCTTTGATCACTTCAGTGTGCCACCTTTGGAAGTTATCCTTAAATTCATAAGGATTATAAAAACACATGGAAGCTAAGAAATAAGCCCTCTTGGAAGACGAGGTTTTCAATCCATCTTCTTCCAGGCACGAACACATCAAAGGATGCATGGGTGGAAAGAACTAGAACAGCCTTGCCTTGCTGAAAACCAGTCACTGGTGAAAACTCTCTGACCTGGGAGTACCAGCACCAGTAACAAACCCAGCTTTTATTAGAAAGAAAATCAACTCGCCACAGCTAACAGAGATATAGGAATCTTCACTTTGCCTCCCTGGGAAGACAGCTACAGCAAACGAGAGAGGTCAAGAGAAATCTGATTTAGGAGAACACATTTCTGTTCCTCAAAGCTATTCCCCGAACAATGCCATTCTTTGCTGCAGGAAAATAAAGCAGAGAAACTCCCCTCCCACCATGTTTTAAGAGAATTGAGCCCTCTTAGCTCTTTGTATTCCCAGCCCTGTTTGCTTATCACTTGTGGCTCAGACAGATAGCTGCAATTCCCATTGGGTTCCTAGAAGAGATTAATTATCCCACCTAGAAACAAAGCATCCAGGAAGCACTTAATCACACTTTTCAGAGAAGAGAAGAAACTACCCCATCCCTGGCTGAGGTGCTGGCAAGGATGTTCTGGCAGCATTCAAGGTTGGAAAACTAAATGTTAGGCTTGTTCTAATAAAGACACTTGGATTTCAAGTCAGGCTTTTCCTTTCTCTGTTGAGCTGATAGCTACATGTCACCTGCCTCCAGGGTGAGACAGCACTTGCAGGGGTGCAGTATTTTGTTGGCAGAAATACTCCCCCTCCACGAAAGCCCAACAAAGCAGCCAGTATATGCAGTGAGAGGACACAGACCATTCAGGGTATTACACCCCTTCCCAGGAGGGTAAGATATGTAAATATAAAAAGGAAAGAATTTTGCTCTGCATGAAAGCAGATTCTTGCTCCTCATTGCCCAGTGACTGAACTTAATCACTAATCCTCTGCATCTAGTAGTGGAGGCAGAACTCCAAGCCACAGGACTGTGCTGGTGTAGCAGGAATATTTCCCTGGAGACAGCAGCTCACAGAAGAGATAAGGTACATCACAGCTTTGGAGTGACAAGATTGCTATCGCAGTCTGTGCCTCATTACTATTTTGAACCTTCAGCACAGATCTATGATGCCTTTCCAGGATTAGCCTACTTCTAAAGCTAAAGAAAGTCTCTCTTAATTTACAGCCTGTTACTTATTTAACACCAGAATCACATTAATTGAGAGTGTCTTTGGACTATCCCAGCATTTGAGCTGTACCATGTACTTGGAATATCACACAGGACGAGAGAGAGCATACAGAGTGATGCCAAGTGTGGTCCTTGGCTTAAACTGAACACATTCTAGGTATAGAAACATCTTGGCCTCACACCTAGAAAGCAAAAAATCAGATGGTATGCATTGCTTTCTTTTCTAAATACTGTTGGTTTTTTGCTTCCAAAGATTCCCATGAACAGTCATCTTTGTAAAATTATTAAATTTCCCTATATGGCTTCAAGTAATGGAAATGTAAAAACCAGAACTGAAGACAGGTCAGGTCCCAAAGTTCTGGCCTAAAGATCCCCTGCTTTGCATTCTGGTATAAAGTCTAATGCAACAAAGTGTATTGCAACTTCTCTTGGGGTCAAAAATCTTTTCTGAAACACTTCCTTTTAGGACACTGTAACTCAGATGAAACAAAAGAAGGTTTTTTACCAAAGTACACACGGGCTCCAAAATATATATATGTTCTGATATCAGAATTTTGCTGTGCTGTAATGTATTTTTTTAGTTTCACCCTGTTCAGCACCTTAACACTTCTGCCTGCCCCAAACCAAAGGGCTATTTTGAAACAGGGGAAACGGACAACTATTGTGCAACATTAGAAACTACTGGCTTATAATTTACGACCAGTAATGAGCCTCTGCTATTGACCCTGAATCACTCATCCAAAGGCAAAGCGGTTAAAAGTAATGGGAATCTGCTTCAGCTCAGAATAATGAGGACACTAAAAATAGTATATAAACAGCCAAGTATGTGGCAGCTATGCAGACAGAGATCTGCTCTAATTGGATGGGCAGTACACCTGCAGCACAGGCAAGTCAGAAAAACACATCGTCCATCATGCTGGAGGAAAATTAATAGGTACAGGGACAGTGCATCCCACGAGTGATTACCCAGCTCCCTTCTGATGACTTACTTTCCCTCTGATCCATAACTGTTCATGCTGTCCTCGATGGACTCGTGGCTGGCTTGACGGACGGTCCTGCTGGGCATTTCAACAGCCAGGCCAGTTTCTGTGCTCCTCTGGATGGCTCCTTTCAGTCTCCGACCATCACCATCTAGGAACACAAGGAGAGAAAGGCAGTCAGCCTCTATTCCCAGAGCCTTTTGCACTGACAAAGCCAAGGAGAAGCAGGGAAGGTCTTTTGGAAGACCAGCCTGGCATCTGTAACACAGCATTTCCTTACTCAGCTCTGCTTCGTCAGCAGCTCCCGAGTCATCTCTGGAACACACTCAGGGCTCCACCATACCAGCGCTAGCACACTCTCAGAGCATGCACACCTCTCTACCTACTCCAACCAATTCATTAATTATTACAGTAGCAATTAATTATCCATTGAGCAGGCAGCCATACCAGCTGGCTACACCCAGAGCTGCCCAGTCAGGGAACACAGTAGCAGCCACCACAGGCACAGCTGAGGAGTACAGCCTGATGCCTCCAAGCCTATCCCAAATCCCATGCTGCTGCCTCAGGATGTGTAGAACAGCAGAAAGAGTGGCAGGTCGTGGTGAGCATCGAGTGAGTAGAGAGGAGGGAAAGGCCAGGCAGCACCAGAGGTGCTGTGAAAACAGAAGTCCTCCCAGACTGGCCACAGGGGAATAGTTGGGCACAGCCAAAATGTTCCCTGGTGGCACAGGAAAGGCACTAGCAGTGGAAAACGCTGGAGAGAACTATTCCCCTTGGTAGTCACCCTCGGCCATAGCATAGAGGGAATTAAGTAGGTTCTGGTTCCTCCTGGGTGCAGTCTTCAGAGGTTCAGCCCTCTGAAATTAACAGCTGCTATTTTCATCCTCCATCTCGAGCAGTCTGTTTCTCAGAACAAACCATGTTATGTAATGAATACGTAATGAATACCATTACTATTAATTGCTGTAGCTGGTGTTAGGAAGCTCCAGATTTCATCCCACATAGAGCATTCATCCTGAAACACATCTGCTACAAGTTTTCTGAACAAAGCAGAGTTATCTAAATCCTCTAAAGATGACAAGTCGTTACCCAGGACTCAGGCAACAAACCCCTGACCCACCGTGCTCTCAGAAACTCTCCTGCTTTTTGAGCACCAGCTCCACAGGAGAAATGACCCAGCTACTGAGTCTGGAGAACTCAAGAACGTCAAATATTAAAGAAACAAATCTTTCAAAAAAATCACAGGATAGGTTAGGTTGGAAGGGACCAGAGTGGTTCATCTGATCCATCCTCCCTGCTGAAACAAGGTCATCCTAGAGCACACAGCACAGGATTGTATCCAGATGGTTCTTGAATATCTCCAGTGAGGGAGACTCCACAACCTTCTGGCAACCTGTTCAGTGCACCCACACGGTGAAGACATTCTTCCTCATATTCAGGTGGAACTTCTAGTGAGTCACTTTCCGAATTACTTTGGAAATATGAGGGTATCTGTAAGAACCTACCTAAAATACACTGTTATTTGTGTAGCAGGCTGCTTGACCTAAAATACTTTTCGTTAGATGTTGGTGTGAAGAGAGACTTAGGAAAAAAATTTGGTAAGATATCAGAAATGCTTCCTATCCTACTTCTCCAATTATATCTACACTGAAAAGCACAGACAAAAATTCTCCTATAAATACAGCTGTAAAGTAACTTTTCCTCTGGTATCATGAGGTTTCCAACTGGGTAAACATGCTGGCCCCAGGGCTCTGTACCAGCTGCTGTCCCCACATATGGTGCAGCATGTGTACACATGTCCCCATGAGCTAAGGGGATCGAATTTGCACGTTCTGGGTTAACATTAACCACAGTTTGCACTGTTTGTGTGCCTAGAGCAATGCATGAAGCACATTGTATAAATCAGGAAGTTACACAAACGTAAAACATATTTCTCATGTGCTTTCAAAATCCAAACCTTCAGGCAAGAATAACAATATGGGCACCAACAAAAGCAAAGCCTTGTGTGAAACAGCGGCGCCTATTCTCCCAACCAGAGCAGAGGAGCTGCCTTTGATGCACCCTCTTTAGCCTTGTGCAGCTCATTGGAGCCTCTGATGGGGTTTGTAGGCTCCTCTGAGGGCACATCCCACAACCTTGTGGGCAGACTTGATGGTCCGTTTCATTTGTCTTGCATTCACCCCCCACAAACAATCTTTAAGTCATCCACACGCACCAGTGCCCATCCCTCCTTCACATGTGCACTCAGAGCACTCATCCTCCTGCCCTTTTAGGTTAGTCCTCACAAGAGCTCTGCTGGCAGCCAGAGTCAAAGCATCAAATGTCAAAAATGTAGGAAACCAATTAAAAACGCCCCATTGCCCAGCCATGCAACATCTGTTTGAAAAAAAAAATCTCTTCTTTCCCCAATCTAATGAGATGTGCCTGGAGACACTCAAAATTAAAAGACTATTCATCCACAGCTGGCAACAAATGAGAGGCTTGGGACAGAGCAAGGGTTTGGAGCAACACAAGGTGCTTGCTGCTTTCTATCAGCCATCTCCTGATTCAAAGCCAAGGACATCAAGCAGAAGGGCCCAAAGGCAAGGAAAGGCAGCACTGTGGGAGCACCAGGGCACTGTACCAGCAATGATTTAGTTGGCACGGGGCAAGTTCAGCTGTTGAGCATCACATGCAGAGCCTTCCACTGCTGGGTGGGTCATTTTCTAGTAGTCCTGATTGCTTTTGCAGATTATGAAAAAAAAAAAAAAAGACAAAAAACAAAAGGAAATAAAAAAATTTAATTGAGAATCTCTGTAAAACAAAACAATGGGAATAGAGGACAAGAATCTTTTGTTCCTCCATCTTCTTCAAGACAGAGATGCACAGCAACTCCTGCATCTTACAAATGATCTCTCATTATTCTGGAAAAAGGCTTCTCCAACCTTTCTCCCCCTACACTCTCCTTTTGCCAAAAGTTTCACTTGAACAGAAGGGGAGTAATTTGTTTTGCCAAAAAGGCAAGTTCCCAAATGACAGTGGCCAGAGGCACGACTGAAACAGGGTAAGAGGTCACCATAAGCACCAGAGATGCCATTAGAAATGAGATATGGGTTCCTTAAACCATCCAGCCCTGTCAGCTGGGAGAGGCAGACAGATCAGGGATAGCACACCTGGAAAGGAAATACATACATATATATGTATATATATGGACGACATTATACTTATCTGTGAGCCAAAAAATATTTCACAAGCAACAGACACCTGCCATTAACCTCCTCTGGTCAGTGTGGAGCACGGCACAGTGCCTCCTCCCTTGCCCAAAATCTTTGTGCTTCGACACTTTTGCCAGTCAGAAGGTAAATGATATGCATCTATGTGGGTGTTGCCTGGCAAAATCATTTGTCTTAATTTGTCAGTGGTATCTGCAACAAGTAAGAGTAGTATTGACATTTTCTGCAGTGTCACCAGATTTATTCTCTGCACCTCTTCCAATCAAGCAGCAAACAACAGAGGTTAAGCAGTCAGTCAAGCCTGCAGTGCAACACATCACTAAGAGTGGATTTTACTTTGGGATGACCTTGGGAAGAAGAAATTTTTTGGTCAAATATCCAGGATGAAGATACACAGCACCTCACTGATGCCAACAACCAGAAGGGCCCAGCAGCCTCTGCCAAGTTCTCAGTGTTGACAGGCGCTTCGATTTTGTTCTGTTCAGCCAAACAATTTATGTTTGGCTAAAGAATATCTTCTACAGCACTATCCACTCCAGGTTTGAAGATATCGAGAAATGAAGAATCTGCCATTTGCCTACACAGTTTATTTTACTGCCTGACATTTAGAGATGTGGCTTAAGTTTGCCTGGTTTCAGCTTTCACACACTAGGTTTTTTAGAGCCCTTCTCCACCCCGAGAGCCGCTTTGTGTTTTCGCTATAAAGACTTTTCTGCAGTGCAGGTCAGTTATCTCTCAATCTTATTTTGACAAGTTAAACAGACTGAGATCTCTATGTCTCTCATGCTCTAGCATTTTTTCTTCTCCTGGCCTTGAATCCCTTTAATTACCTCCCCAGGTTTTAAATGCCCTTTTGAGAGCACACAGAGCAGAACTGGAGTCTGCATTTTAGTGCAGAAACACACACAGAGGTAAAAATCAGCTTGCACTCTCATCTTCACTGCTTCTGCTGGCATGTCCCAAGACCACAGTAAGCTCCTGGTCACATCACACCTCGCCAGGAGGTTGTGCAGTCTCTTGCCTGTCCTGCTGGTAAAACCTTGCAGAACATATTAAAAAAAATAGGTAAGAAAACAAATTTTATTTTAAGAGAAAGAAAGCAAAACTTCAGACAGCTCTATACAGCTCTTTCACCCTCAGCACTATTGACTCTCTTTCTAGTCTCCACATTGCTTGTGAATTAAGAGGTTTAAACTCATGCTTGCTCCAAATCAAATGAAAACAACTGAGCACCACCAGGCCTTCAAAGAGCCCTTCTGCCTTTGAGGCTTTTCCTTGACAACTGCTTTTTGATACATGAAGCAAGTTTTTAATCCATTTATCATGATCACACTTTTAGGGTCATGTTGTTCTAGGACAAAACCCTAACATACCTATCACATTTACCCAGATATCTGTGTCTTCTAAAACTTGGAGAAAAAAGTTTTTCACTAGACCCATTTTCCCCACATTCTTCTTGACTGGTATTAATTATATTCCATCATTTTGTTCATTATTAATTAGATCTCATTATCATGTTTCTCCTCATTCCACGTTTGAGTGACATCAGACCAGCCAACCAAAAGTCCTTCCAACAACCCAGTAATAATTGAAGAGGAGCAAGGTGACCATGCAGGCGCCCTGTGCAGAGCAGAGCATCTTTTGAAGAGTTCCCTTAACTAAATTTTCAGCTGTCAACCACATGGAGAGGCACCCTCTTCTCAAGGATGGTGCCACTCCTGTAGAAGAGCAGCCACCAAGAATTGGATTCGCCTGAAATCACAGGGGCGGGAAAAATAAGAGCAGCATTGTTCCCTTCTTTCTTCCAAGGGAAGAGAAACCACTTCTCATGTCCTCTTCTATGCCACCCCCATGCACAACTCTTTGAAGCCCTTCCTCTCTGCTACTGACAGGGCTCTCCATGCTCAGAGGACAGCAAGTCTTGAAAAATCTATGTGAACCCTGCAACAGCTCATCACAAGGTCATGATTATATAATTATTACTCCTACACAGAATTACTCTATGATAGATGCTTATTGATGACATTTCTGAGAGACAGAGCATGTCCCTTTCACTGTTAACCCTACACTGTCTCCTCTCTTGCCACTTCCTCTTCCTCCACCCAGGTACTTGGTACCATCTTTCTCTTTCCCACTTTGTTTTCAATTTCCTCCTCCATGCTGGCAGTTTGCTGGATACTACCAGCACAAAAAGAAATCAGCATGATGCATGTGTTACAGACCCTCCTGTACTTTAGAATTAATTGGTATTGATTTAGCCCTGAGATTAGGCATTGACTGAATTTCAACTCCATCAGTTTTGCTCCTAAATTACCCAATTGCTCCCAAGCACAGAACACAGAGGCACCCAAGCACATGGACACACAGCACCAGCACGGGTCACCCAAGACACACCAAGGGTCTGGCAAACAGCCTGGGAAGCTGTTTCATTTCCCAAACTTCAGGAGCCAGGGGAAAAAATCTGAAAGGGAAATCAGTTGGATGCTTACTTTCATTTGTTCCTATTACAAAGCTCTGGAAAATATAACATTTTGTATTTTCCAATGAAGTTTGTCCGAGCTTGAGCAAAGAGACTACATTCCCACTGCTTTTCTTACCCAAGTCAAGCAGTATGGAACAATTCCCATCCAAACATGCTGCAGGGCATCGACCTGGGCAGACTCTGCTCTCTGGATTCACACCTGGGTTCCTCAGCACATGAATTGCCTGCTTTGCTGCAAAATACAAACCTGCACTTACGAAGCATGAAGAACTGACAACTCCAGCAAAGGAACACAGAAAAACCCATCTGGCAGAGGCAATGAAGCCTTCAGAGCACGCTGTAGATCACGCAGAAAGCAGAGACAGCAGGACCTGACTGCCTGCAAAGGAGATTTGCCCTGAGCTATCTCCTTCCAGTTCATGCTGAATCTGCCTGCTCTACCCTTGGCTCAAACACGGGCTCACAAGCCCTTTCACTTCCCACAGCCACTAACTTCACTCTTTGGTTTTCACTCTAAAAGTTGTTTCTATCTTTCTTCCCCGTGAAGATCCACCCCTGAGAAAAGACAATGCAGGTCATCAGAAAAGATGATGCAGGTTTGAGGCTGAAAATGAAGAAGGGAAAACATCAAGCACCCATCTGGATGGTATCAAGTGCTGAGGTGAGGAAGGTCCCCAAGTTCAACAAATGGTCTTGGCATGTCTGTGGGTAAAAAGCAGAAGTGGGAGTCTCAGCTCAGCACCCCATCAGACTGCTAAAACACTGACCATTTTAACTCCTTCCTATTTTCAGGTGAGAAAAGAGTCAGCATATTAACTTCTCCAAACTTTGTCACTGCACTGTTGTTCCTGAAGTGTTTAAAAAAAAAAAATTCTGTTTAGTCAGATGCTGACTCCCTGGTACACCTACTAAGATTTGTGTGCCATGAACCAATTCTGAGATGAATAAAAATTCCATTGTTCACCTTCAAAGGAGAAAAAGAAAAGTCTTCCCACAGCCTTGCATGAATACCCAACACCTGTGCAGCCTGGCACACGCTGAGCTGGCATCTGTCGGGGTGGGCAGCACAGGCCCCTTTACAGAGGTCTCTCTCTGTTCAGAGCAAGCCTTGATGCTCTCCTGAGGGGCTGCTTCTGCTGAAGAGAAAAAAATAAATACTGGATTGTCACTTCAGAATGCAGTTTAACGAGATGAACTCAATCTCATCATGCCTGGCAAGCCCTGACATCCTGCCAAGCATTCCCTACATCAACATCCTAATGGAGTGTGAATTATGAGCACCTAAAGAGAGGCAGTTTGTACTGTGCTCCAGAACATGCCAGGCTATCATCACAGCCTGAGTAATCCACCAGAATGACAGAAAATGGCTGGGGATAAGCAGGGGCACTAATCAGGCTGTTTGCTTCATTCCCCTTGTCCTAGTTTCAGACACCAACAAAATCACACCCTTTCTTTCCAAATTAAGCACAGAATCTTCTATGGGAGGGAAAAAAGTATTTCAACATGTTAATTCTTAATCTGTGGAAGTTAGGTACATCCACAGGGTTAGGAAAGCTTAATCAGCTCTTCTTGTGAGAGCCAGAAAATAGTAAAATTAGCAACTATTTGCACTGTTGTTACAGGTACCAACTCCAGTGAAGGCAGAGCAGGACCAGGACACCTTGTCTGCACAGGCAACTTCTGGAGATGCCAATGAGACACCTCCAAATTCCCACTGCAGCACAGTCCCAATACAGCCCATTGCTGCTGGTCCACAAGGGTATTTTAGCACAAAAAAAAGCTTTCTCTCAGCCTAGAGTTCAGACTGGTCTAACCTCCTCACCCACACTGACAGGCAGCATTGACACCTCTGCCCAGATGTGTGGATATCAAACCAACTCCCCCTGAACCCAGAGTTTTTTGTTCTTCCCCCTCACCATTAGATGAGCACTAAAAATCATTCAGGGGTTATTTTCATGAAAGGCCTCTGAGGTTGCCTTCCCTCGTTCCCCCACAACCCAGCCCAAACCCCAACCTCCTCAGACACTTAAAGCAGCATTTTTCCTCCATCCTGGCCTGAGCTACAATTTGGCATAAATCCTGTATTTAAGCAGGTCTCCACCCCAGTAGATGTTATAATCTCTTGTAGCTTGGCTGAGGCATGGGCAGAGCATCAATTTTTCTTCCTTTCTTCAGGAGCTCCATTTTCATATTTTATACATATTTTTTTCTCCTCCTTTTGAGGTTAAAATTAAATAGCTCCCACCATGCTATTTTTAATTTTGACCTTTTTGATAATCCATGTATATAAAAAAATTTAATGGCCAAAATTTTCATTTAGAAGTATCTAAAGAAAAAGTTCTGCAACAAACATGTAGCCAGGAAAATCACTTGGACATTTTTTCCTTCACTGTTGAAAGAAAAAAAGCCAAGAGCCAAAAAGGTAAACACATATGCTCCACTGTTAGTGACTTTCAAATGGAGTTTTTGACTACCATAAAAAATTGTTTAGCTTTTCACTACAAAAAAAGTTGCAGTACCATAACACTAACAAAAACGTTTGGTTCTTTCAGGGTATTTCATGGGAACTACTTTACAGCTAGATCCAGCTCTTCAGAATTCTTTCCATGTCTCTATTTTGTTTGCAGCAGCAGGATCCAAATAGCTTCATCTGATGGCTGCTTTTGCATTTTTATTTTTATAAGAAAATGGAACACACTGCCCCCTTCTCTTCCCCCAATCTGCCAAGCTTTGCAGTAGACTCTGATTAAACAAAATGTCCATATTCATACAGAAAATTCACTGCTGTAATATTTCTGCAGCAGCCTAGCAATGAAACCTGAACACTGCCCTGTCTGTAGCCCAGGTCTCCAGGGAAAGACAAGCACAGAAGTGCTGATGCTGCACCAGTTGTCCCTGGAATGGCTGCATGTCTGGGACAGACAGATCCCACATCCCAGGCCTCTCCATCTGCTGCTTTTGTGCTTGGGCAACGGGTGATGACTTCAAAATATAATCTTACTATATTTATAATGCAAAAAACCACAGATATATACACACTCACACATTCTCACTGCATGGCAATTAGAGGATTCAATCTTTCCACTTCCTGGATTTTGGGTTTCAAGCTTCACCAAGAGTTAAACTCCTATCTGACATCAGCCCACCTGGGAAGCCCTGGGGGTCTGCAGTCCAAGTAGGTACCAAGTCAAAGAGAATTTAGCTGATGGGCTCAGAGAACAAGAACATTTGACATAGGCAAATAATTTAACTGATTTATTTGAACTACTGTGCTGTAGTATTTATTCCCTAGAAAGCTGAGGGAAGCATCATACATAGAATCAACAATCAGTGGTGCTCTAATGTTCTCAGTTCCAAACTCTTAGAACTTTGCCAGCTATCAAGATGTGGTATCAGGAAAACATGAAAGGTGAGTGGCTGGTTTGTGTGCCAGCACCATCCCAGGGCTTTCTTCTTGTTAATTCACGGGGAGAACAGAGATTGAGCCAATTTGTGTCCCCATGGCTGAAAGTCCTCCAGTTAACCAGCATAAGTTGTGAAGGCCAGATGAGGCTCTCTACTCAAATACAAGAGAGTTGAACCAGAGCACCCTAATGTCCTAATTCTGCCATCCATCTCACACTATTAATAACTGTGGATGTTGCTTAAGTCCAGGTTTTGAAATATGAATGAGCCTAAGCTGCAGAAAACTTCTTGATTTAGAAAAGGATCACAAAAAATGAGGTGAATTCACAAAAATAAAGCTACTAGAAAGAGCCACTGTAGAGAAGGAGGGCATGAGATGAAAGAGCTGCCCAGCCTGCACTTCACTAAGCCAAAAAACTTTGCATGAGGCTGTTGTGCCCTTCCCGAGTCCCCTGGACCTGCCTGCTCACCAACTGCCCCCCCTGGCAGAGCCCAGCATCCTGCTCTTCACTTGGTAACTTTTGGAAAGCAAGCAGGGGGAAAATAACTTCAGCAGCCTGTTTGCAAGCTGTGCTTTCCTGCTGCAGAAGAGGACTCGGGTCATGAGCCTCCTGAAGCCACCAAAAGCTCCCAGAGATGCTGACACACCTTTCTGTCTCACTGGATGCTCAGCCCCAGTGGTCTGCTTTCACCCACAAGGTAAATTTTAAACTGAGATTATATATCAGACTTTTTCTCCCAGGGGCACTAGTTTGTCTCTCTGTCTCTACCCAGAGGCATCTTTTCCAGCACTTTTAGAGTCTGCACATCTTGGACTTCTCCCCCAAATTTGGTTGAAACTAGAAAGTATCTGCTACATAGTAATGATGGGAAGGAAGTCAGGACAGCAGCTTAAGCACTGAAGAAATATTTGTCTCCCTCAAATTCACAGCTCGTACACAGCAGGTAAAGTTTAGTTTTGGTACAGACAAAATTCAGAGGGAAACAGTTGACAAGGCCATATTTTTTAATGAGATTTCTTCCCTTTTCTTCTGTCCTACTGACGCTCTTTTAGGAGCGAGCGGGTTTGTCGAGACCGTGTGTGTGTGAGCACAGAGAGCAACAGTCTTGGCACAGGGAATGAGTCATGCAACCTTTTGTTCACTCGTTATAAATACAATTAAAAATACAACCCCATTTCCTTAACAGGCACGAAGCCATAGAACCCTGGAGTCATTCATAAACTAGAATCCTGGTGCAGAATTGCATTTAGAATAGCATTTGATTTGTGTTTAGCTTGGGTTATAATTACTTCATCATATTTTCCTTAAGGAAATGAATGATCAAATTCATAAGGAGTTGACTTTAATTATACACACTGCTTAATAACTTGTGTCCATTTGGAAGCAGTTATTTGATC
This sequence comes from Lanius collurio, assembly GCA_020086605.1. Lineage (NCBI taxonomy): Eukaryota > Metazoa > Chordata > Aves > Passeriformes > Laniidae > Lanius > Lanius collurio. The sequence continues at coordinate 6,564,831 of JACBWW010000027.1, forward strand.
CACTGTGGAAGCAGAGAGGGGGAGCTGATGGTCTGGTTTCCAGAGAAGTTAAACAATTTCAGGCATTGAGTTCCTGATTCCAGACCACCTCATCTGATGATACAACTACCTGTGTAAGGCTTCATCAAAGGTGCTCTTGTGGGGTACCTGTAGCAAATGCTAGAGGAAGCAAGCCAGCATGTTCTTCCCCCTCTAATTCTGCATATTGCTTTGACTCACACAGAGCCATCCCATGACAGGTCTGTGGCTGTGGAGCATCTACTGTGCCAGGCAAGTACCACAGCCCGCCACAGCTGCACTAAAGGGACCCCTTTTCTTCCCAAATGGTACCAAGAACTGTACAAACCCCTCTGTTTATAGCACACCCGTGGTGCTGAAGGAAGAGCTCAGAGAGTGGCTGCATTTCCCCAAAGCCTGCAAACGGACCCACTGCACTCACACTGCTTCTCTCACAGAGATCCCTTTCCAGGCACAAGTGCTGGGTTCTGCCTGGGTGGAGGGAAAGGAGAGCACCCTGCCCTCCATGATTGTGGCAATTTGGCTGCAGATATCTCATGACAGCTGGAAGGGAAGGTCAGGATTCAATGCCCAGAAGCAGGACAGGAGCAACAGTTCCTAACGATGCAAAGTCATTCACGGTGACTAAGAAATCAAAATGGGTTTGTATCACTGCAAACAGCCCTGCCAATCACACAGCATAAATATCTTCAGCTGGGGACAAGTCAGGCCGCTACACATGGAAAACACCATCCAATACCAAAAACAGAGGCGCTGAAATTTAACTAGCAGACACCTAAGAAAAAACATTCAAGCAAAAATTTCACAGCCCAAATCCTGAGGAGACACATGCAAACTCTCATCTGAGTGACACACTCTCCCACAGATGAACATGGCAGACACATAACTGCCTCCTACATCTGCTTTCTGCATGCACAAAAGCAGCTCTCAGATAGAAAAACACCCTGGATTATTTGAAGTCCTTTGGGAAATTCAGTTCACTGTTTGTCTATGCAGAGTATTGAGCTTCCAATAGCAGAGAAAATGCCCTTTGGCCAGAGCTGGAAAATAAACATAACGTGTTCATCTCTGCTGAAAGATACTGCAGAATGTGGGAAACCAACCAAAATATCATGCCTGGCTGCAGATTACTGAGGATTGAAGTAAATAGTCATCAGACTAATACAAATTAATTAATACAGGAGATTAATACACTTTAGGAACAATACAAAAGTCTAGTTTTCTCAATTACCAACAACAAGATGCAGTAAGAATCAGTCCTTTGTGAAGAAGAGGCACATCATAGTGTTCAATATCGTATTGACTGGAATTTGCATTAATCACTCACAGCATACAAAAGCCACACACCAGCACAGCATCCTGAGAAGCGATGCCTGCTTGCAGCATGACATATACCCCATGACATATACCTGGCAGAATGTTTACCAAAATCCCATGATTTGTGCCAAATATTTCTGAACAAATTCTGCAGAAGGAGCAAGGACTAAAATGCTTTAGAGCACCCTGCTAATCTCTCTCTACTACGAGAGCAGAAAAAAGAGCAGATGAAGCAGCAATTGTGATACAGCCAGCATCAGCCTTGCAGGCAACACTAACAGTTCAGGCAGATCAAACATGCATTAAAGGGCAGTGTGTGAGCGAAAAAATAGTTTTAATGTAACCACCAAAAAAAGTTTGATAGGAATCTCTTTATAAAATGTGCAGGCAGTGACTGGAAGAAGGTCAGGAGAGGACACCCTGCTTACGAAGCACCTGAATCATCATCACTTCCTGCCTTCTGACACCTGCAGGTAACTTTCATGTTTCTGTTCTCAGATTTAACAACTGGGCTGACAAAAGGAAGCCTTGGGATTTCTCAAGATGTTACTGGCAAGGTCAGAGCAGTGCAATCCCCTTCCATCACCGCCTGTGCCCCGTTTCACTCCGCTGTACAGTAACTGTGCCAGCGACCTGTGCCAGCCACCCACCCCAACACGGAAACAAACAGAAGGAGAGAGGACACACCATTCTGAAAGTGAACTTGAAGGTGAGACCCTCAGTCCCAACCTGTTCAGAGTCTCTGATCACAATTACAAATCGAGCTCAGGAGTGAAATAACATCCTTTCCTCCTCCTCCTCCTGCCTGCAGAGACAGGAGTTCAGGGCTCTGTTTCCTTGGCAACAAAAAAGAGCATCACAACAGCCTCCTCGCTAGCAAATGACATACGAAAACGTGTCATTTTTTTTCTCCTGGGTGTCTTTTATCACTAGGGAATAAGCCTGAACTCAGAACTCTCCATTCAGCAAGAATGGAAATAGATATCCATTATTGCTATTTAAAATGCAGTATCTTTGGAGCCTTTAAGCTTGTCCAGAGGTAGATAGCAAGTAAGGGATTTTCATTTATTAAATTAAGCAAAAAAAGAAAAAAAACCCTAACCTTGCTGAAGTTCACCTTTTAAGACAAATTATAGAACTTGAAGAGTTTGGGAAAAAAAATGCGCCTCATAAATTTATGATCTGCATTTTAGATTCTGTTAATATTCACTTTTGAAAAGCATTAGAAATGAAGATTACAAATTTAATAATGCAACACATGGGAGGAATTATCCTCCTCCCCATATAAAAAGGCAATTTGCTCTTGCCTATAAATTGACTTTCTATTACTGTCATTAAAGTAGCATAATGTGCTAAAATTAGGGTCTGCCCTGCCACAGCTCTGTGGCAACTCACAGCCAAGAACCCATCATGCCAATACTTTAGCAGATGTCCTCATGAGGTGGCAGGGGCAGTGGCACTGCTGGATATCTTCTCAGTGCAGGACTTTGGGGTGCTCATGGACATTTACGAGGGGTCCAAAAGAAATTGGATTAAATCAATGAGGAAAAAATTCAAAAGCAGAGAAAGTCCCTAAGCCACAAATCAGTGGAAGCTGTGCCAGCATCCTGAAGAAGCATACTGAGAAACCTTGCCATCTCCCTGACTTTCTCCAGATACCCTGACAGACACAAAAATCTCTTACTCCTTCCATTTTGCCCCAAGAGAGAAGTTAGATCACAGTCCTCAGACTGCAGTAGTTTCCTATGCATTTCCTAAGCAGCTTCCAAGTTCTCCTCCTCAATAGTTTGTGCAGATTGGATGCCCTGCATGGTCTGTGTGCCCAGACCACCAGTGCAAGCCCTGTCCCACCTTGCAGAGCTGCTCCTCTCTTGCTCTACATGCTCATTTCTATCTCCCCACATGTTGGGACCATAAGGGATAATTTTGCAATGAGAATCTACCGAGCAGCAAAAGCATTAAAATCTATATTCAGTGGCTTCCTCAAACAGGCAACTACATTTAAACAGCTCAACTGAAAGAGCATTAAAATTGTGCTGGCAGGTATTTACTGTCCCATTTCCCACAGCTCTTTCTCCATCTTTAAGTTACTGATGGGTTGTGACATATTTCCATAACTGAAATCTCAATAATAGAAACCTCTTTGCCACTTCCCAGCACTAGCACCATTCTTCCCTTTCACCAGCCATGTACCTATACAGTTACATGTTAATTCTGTCATCTGCCTTTTTTTAAAACCATTTTCACCCATACTTTATGCAGCTGGAAGACTTGCTCACATCTCAGTTACTTCTAGAACAAATCTGAGCAACTAGCACTGAGGGAGTGAGTTGACAGCATCTGCTGATGGTTCTTGCCCTTCCTTTGCTCACGAATTGTGCTGAGTTTTAAAAGAAAAGCAGCTGGTGCTTGTTCAAGATTACCAAAGAGTATCAGTGGTTACTGCACCCCCTCAACAGGTGCTCTGTGCCTGAAGAAGCAGTTTGGCAAGCCAGGCCAGCACTGGACCTTCAAGCACCACTGGCTGGCTTTGACAAGATGTGCCCTTTGCTCCATGACAAGTCAGTTCTTAAGATTGCTGAACGATCATCAGTCCACTTAAAAACTTCCAATTTACCCAAATATTCATTCAAAGGAACTTAAAGGTTTGAAATGAACACGAAGGGGACTTGGGATAATCAAAGTGAATCCATTTGCACGTCTGACACATGCACAGAAAGCACTTTGCAGTCTCCACCAAAGCCTGGTTTAGCCTCCCTGCTGAAGCAATTTTTAGGTCAGAATACGTGCAGATGTTTGGAGGTCTGTGCTTTGTCCTTGGCCTGTTTCAGAGAAAGATGTAACATTTTGCTTCTGCTCCAACTGCATGTTTCCACAAGAGAAACCACAAGGCCACACTTGAAGACACCACTGAATTCTCAACCTCCAGATCCATGAGTGAGTAGGACATCCTCCCTGTATCCCATAAGCCATATTCCTGATTGAATCATCCTCCTGTTGTATCCTTTCTCCTTAGAAATTTCCCTTTATGAAACATTACACAATATTTGTCTTTCTCATGTATTTTCTGCTCCAGATACACGACTTTTCCCCGTATTTTACTGTCATGTGGAACAGCTTTCCCTTTCAATAGTCACAGCTGCTTAATGAATTCAAAGCGTGACATTTTGTTTTCCATGGTGAGGTGTGTGAGAAGTGTAAACCGTGGCTGAGAGATGAACTAGAAAACACAGAAGGCACTGAGCCCTTCCCACCAGCCAGACACAGCGCTCTCAACAGCACCCACTGCACCCTGCAAGACTCAGCTTTACTCAATTTATCGACAAACTTCACTAAACAAATCAAAATGTCAACTTTAGGAAGTATATACAAGCTTCTATATACAATACAGTTTCACAAGCCCCAAAGAGACCCTCTCATGCTTGATACTTGATGTTCTATCCCACTGGGACACTTGGATGCTTTGCTCAAACAACAGTTCCAGGATCCAAGGGGATTTAAAGCCTCGAAAGACTTTCCAGAGCACTGCACAAATTCCTCTGATGTCGCCCACGCGGGAGGCTACAAATTGGCACCAGTAGTTGTCAACATTTTGTTTTGATCTTCTGGCAAACAAATCCACCCTCTGAAATGTTTGCAGGATGCCAAGATAAAAAGCAGTAATGAAAAAAACCCAAAGAAGTTTGAAGGGTTTATTTTTACCAAGTAATCAATACCTTCTGGCAGTCTTCAGCTCTAATAATACCAGTGAGGACAGTGACCCTTGGCAGGTTTTGTACATTGCTCTACAAACCATCACAGTCCACTCCTAGAGAAAAGAAAGCATGACCTTAAGTTCTTCTACAGCGAGAGAGAATGAGTGTTGGGAAGGGCTACTGATAACATGATAACACGGTTATAGGTTCTGGAGTTCCAGCTCTTGCACACCCAGCCTAACCACGCTGCCCCTCAGGGGCCAGCTCCAGGGAAATGGTGTAATTTTCACACAATCTGTGTTTAGCACAACCCTTGCTTTCACTTAGCTGGGACAAAGCACTAGGACAGTGTCCAAGCCAACTCATTAATAAATCAAATGACAATAAAGCAGTTGGAGGGAGATGAATTATTGAAATCAAAGCAATTTAGTGCTCAAAACTAAACTTTGTAAGCTGGGAGCTACTGAACACAGAGCCTGATTTTCCTCAGAACAGCTTTACTGACACACTGCAAACTGCCAGTCCAGTCCATCTGTACCGTAGCTCAGAAGAGGATTCAGCCTTTCAGTGGGGTACGTGATATCTTGAAGCTGATCATTAATATTAAAGATGGAAGAGCAATCTCAAGTCATCAAGTCAACCAGGAAAGCATCTCAGGAGATTATCACCTAAACCAAGCCTAAAATACAGGGCTAAACCCAGAGTCAGCATACATGTCAGTAAAAATTCAGGTCTGGATTCTTTCAAACAGACTATTTTTCTATTTCTTTGGGGCAGCCATTACAGAGTCACAATATTTAGTCAACCTTTTACTTCTACAGTCATTAATCATGCACCATTTAACTACTGGTTTGTCATTTACTCTCTTAATCCTTTTCAAATCCTTCTGCTTATTTTCACATCTTTTTTCAATCCCATTCTATGTGTCTTGCTAATTACACTTCTTAACTGTCGTAGGCTGTTTCAACAGACATGTTGAGCCAGACATGGTTTGATCACTTGCTGTGTTATGTGCCCAATGAATCCTTTGCTGTTGAGATATTTAAAATATAGGCAGTGTTACTGGAAGTTGATCAGTTGTACTTAATTATCTGGACAGCTGCCTGTAACTCTAGGGAGGAAGGGCGAATGACCATTTAACGATGTACTCAAATCTAAGATTTCTAACCTTGTAAAAAAGAACCATGAAAAAGGAAAAAATAGGCCTAGGGTTTTCATCTTCTCAAAATAGAGAATTTTGCTTCCTTGGCAGACAGTACTGTTTTCAAAGGACTGTTATTTGCAATTTTGCTGTGTCCTGAGCCAACCTTTCCTACCAGTCTCAGAAGACTCCATCTCCAGAAGTCATCACACAACACCCTAAGAGTCACAGGCCCCCAAAAGTAAGATCACATCCAAATGAGAGATGCCAAAACCTGGTGACAGATGAATGAGACGGAGCACGCATCACCAGAAAACTTAAAGAAAAGGGAATTATTCATGGGCAAAAGGAAGAGAAGAAGTACTGTGAAATATATGGGAAAGGAGGAACTGAGGGAAGTAGGTAGCCAACCGTGATGGAACAACTCTGAGAAATACCCAGAGCACTGGAAATGTCAGCCCAGCTTTACACGTCCACCCATTCACTTCCAGTGACAAGCCTGGTTATGCAACTTGACACAGAGCAAATACCACCCTGAACACTTCCTCTCCTGAATCTCAGTCTTCATTTCATTTCTACAACCACATCCTGACCTACCATGCTGGGGATAAAATCACATGTATGTAATGAAGAGACAACTTTACTAAGAGCCTGGAAGAGTAACCAACTCCTTCAGCCCAGAGGAGAGTTAACAGAGGCTGGAGGGGAGCGTTACATTCCATCACTGTTACCTGCTAATTCAGTATCCTCAAAGATAGGAAGAACTGAACACTTCCTCTCTTCCACGCCCATCTCCTCAGACACAGCTATCAACCCACACAGAGGAAAGCGTGCAAGGCTCAGAGGGGAGCAGAACTCCCTGCATTTGGTACACCTTGGAGAGTTCTGCCTAGGCATGGTTTGACACACCCATTGAAGCCAAAATGTGCAGCTAAAACAAGTGAAGGAACAAACACCTTCCGAGACACCGCAGAAAGGTTGTGCAGCTTCCGTGTGCCAAGGAAAATGCCATGGACACCATAACCCCCAAATATACTCACATTGTGTAACCCCATTAGATCAGCAGCTCCTAATTAATCTAGAGTGTAGATCAGTCCTCAAACACCTTTTGTGATCACTAAGACCTACCAAAAGTGATGAAGAGGAATCATTATGCATAACACCCTCAAGAACTTGCTGTAAACACATTTGGCAGCACAGGGAGGTTCCTTTATGGCATAATCCATTTTTATATACACCTAATATTTTCAGGTTTTCAACTGATTGTCAAGAGTGTTTGTAGAGGCTGTTAATGAACCTCACTGCTAAAAGCAGTTACAATTCTGTAGCTATTAATACAACGTGACATCAGCTATATCAGCTTCCAAGTGAATCACAGTTTGCAATCTTGTAGGTGTTCGATAGCTGTTGTCACATCAAAATAGAACATTGTTAAATATACTCCAAGTCTGTCCTAGTTCTGCAGCTCTTACCCCCTTTCTGCACTGCAGCCTTAGTGGACTGAACACCTGCAGGTCTGAAGAACTAAGCACAGAAATGTCAAGAGGAAAAAACAGGTTGACTATTAGACCACCCAGATCAGTAAGTTTTCACATGTCCACTTTTGATTGCAATTTCCTCTCAAATCTGATGACTAGAAGAGGTTAAAGGAACAGGTCACCAAATCTTTTCCAATGTCTAAACTCTCCAAGATGTACTTGTATCAAGATGTTCAGCTTTTTTTTTTCTCCTTGCAAACCGAAATAAAAGGTTGATAATCTTTCCTGACATAGTAGGTTAGCATTAAAGCAGGCAAAAACCAGTTTTCAAACCATTAACTGAGCATCAGACACAAAATGCTGCTTTAATCTGCATAACTGACATACACAAACACTCCTGTCTTGGTCAGCTTGTACATAAAAGCACATTCTTAACAAAACTGGCATAAGTCTGTGAAGTTATATTAATATTTTGCTCAGTGAAACATTTTCACATTTTCCCTGCTTCAGGACTCAACCCTCCTGCCAACATTTTTCATGCAGGTAGTACCCTGTATGGGTAATCTTTGGACACCCAGCCTTAGAGCTCTAGAGCAAAGATGTTTTAGAAAATATACAGCTTTCTAGATGTCAGGAAATTAAACAAAAATCATGGCCTGAAATAAAACTTCCTGATTTTTACAGTCAATCTGTCCAACAAGCTTGCTGCCCTTGTGCAGCAGACAGCTGCAGTGAACAGGCTGTGAAAAACAGTCGAAATCACCAAATAAAATGGACTGTGGATAATTTGCCTGGTATTATTCCTAGAGCAACAAGCCAGATTTTGCCTCAACAGACCGTGCAATATTTCATAGAGCGTTTTAGTAGGTAAGCCAGGCAGTACTGAGACAGAAATAGAAAAATATTGAAATAGGGCCCACATGATGCCAGGTTTAGAGGCATTTGGCTTGGATTGGCTCTTGGGAAAAACTGAGTTTAGGACATAGCAGCGTCTCCTGTGCAGGAGCAGTAAAAGCGTTTCTGCACAGACTGAGCCGCCAGGCCACAGGGACAGACCTACTCCTGTTACCAGGCAGATGCCAGGAATCCAGGGGAAACAGATGAAAAACAAGTTTATAGAACAGTAACTTGGGACTCTGGCACAACTCAAAGCAGAGCACTGGGCAAAATGGGAGAGCTGAGAATTACCATGGTGAAACAGTTCAGAAGTGGGTTCTGACAAACAGATATGATTGAAAAATCAAGTTCTGCTCCTTCCCCTAGACCCACCAGGGACTTTCTCAAGCCTTATATTTACCCTTCTCAGATGCTTTAGACCAGATGTGAAGACCACAAGCTCTGGATTTTATCATATATGATCCCTTTATGCTGTAGCACCACTGTGAAAAATAGCTTTGTTGTGTACCCACATACCTTGAATTGCACATCCACAGCCTGTGTCACTGGGCACACAAATCCTTACTTAAACATCTCATTGCCCATGCCATTCTCAGAACCTTCACATGCACAATAACTAACCCAGATCTCTCTCCTGCTCTTACAAAGTACCAAGCAGAAGTGAGAAACGTGCCCCAGTGGAAGGTCCACAGACTGCCATACAGGAAACATCCCCACCTTTGTTATTCCTTGCCAAGGCTCTAGCTTATATTGAGAGCAGCCTTCCCTATGCCAAGGGAAAAGAGCCAATAAACATGTGTGAAAAAAACCCATGATGCTAATTTTGGAATATGTCACCTGGCAGAAACACAGAAATATAGGGAAGACAAGGGGGAAATAAACCATGAGGAGTACTGAAAATCCTGGTGGGACACAGAGGGAGCAGCAAAAACTAAAATATTTTTAGGCAGGCCAGAAACATTGATCAAGACACGATGAAACCTCTAGGCAGCCATGGAGGAAACTCCACCCAAAGGTGTCAGGCTGCTGCCCAAAACCAGCCCCACAGCCAGCAGTGCCCGGGGCAGCTGATGGCTCCTGCTAAGGAAGGGGAGGAAGGAGCAAACCACTGCAGGCTGCAGATGGACATCAGCAATAGGCTTTCTCTGGGCTGAAAGGACTGGTTCCAAGGCTGGAGTGTCCTTCTAAACGGAGTGATCTCAGAGCTGCCTGGTAAGAGTGTGGGTGCCCCTGATGCCAGGCAGGACACAGCTACTGCAGCGACCATCTGATGGAGGGAAAGCTGCTTCCTCGGCGCAGCAGAACGCAAATCCAGGTGCTTTTGAGCCAAATCATGGGAGAGTTGCCATGCTAGAAGAAGGAATCATTGCCTTACTTAAGGCACCCAAAAGCCCAGGGAGAGCATCTCTGCCACCCTCAGCCCCTTAACTGAAGGAATCCATACAATGTGTACCACAGCACTCCTCAAGGCCCCAGATGAAGGAGGAAAGCGCGCCGACGACAGCGCGCGCTGACACCGCAGTACGAGAACGGCTGTCATGGGATGCTAACGTTGCCATGGAAATGTCCTCACACCACGTAACATTTTGACACTGCCTGTTTTCCGAGCAGCAGCACCGATGTGGCAGCCTGCAAAGCCAGCACGAAAGGGCTGTTCGAGTTTCGCCACGCTTGTTACTGCAGCCGGCAGCCAATTCAAACTGTCTGGGCATTGGAGTTTGACCAATCTGGCAGCTCCGCTTCCTAAAGTGCACGAGGAAGCTTTTAAGAGAAACTGTTCCATAAATCACCCTGATTTAACAGGCGCTGTCTGCCAGGCTGAGCGCTGGCCTGCACGCCCTGCTTTCGGCACGGCTGGCCCTGCTTTCCACACCAGCGTTCTCAGTGTTCCCCCATCAACTTCCTTGAACTGCAGGATCCCAGGGAAGGTCTGCTCCTCTGCCCCAGCTGGCTGTGCACAACCAGAGCAGCAGGCTCAGCCCCACACTTGCAGAGCTGTGGGGTAATTTTCTGAACTGCCAGAAGCAGACACAGCCCCAAATCCCACTCACTTTCAAAAATACCAGGGACCAAAACTCACAGGCATTTTTGAAAAAGCCCAACTTTGCACATTTAATATTTAAAACAAGCACTGGCTCTTGCAAGAACTATGCTCATGGCAGAACGCTTGTTTTTCTCTCAAGGTACATCAGATAATGCAACCTAAGCTTTTCCCCTTTATTTACATTGAAACAAAAATCCCGTATCTGGAGGGGATGCACTGCAGGCTATGTGATCCACAAAGGCAGATGTGTGGGCATCAACCCCCACAAAAATGCCTGGGTTTTTGGCAAACCAAAATTGGTACCAAATTCACCACTGAAATGCAACAGTGGGTTGTGACAGCAATTTCTGCAATTCCTTCTGGTTTGGGGGTATCTGGGGGAAAGCAGAATGCTGACAAGCTTCAAAAGCTAGTCTGGAGCACTGCCTACCCTAATTGTAAATTTAATTCAAACTGCTACAAATGTGGAAGGGCTCTGCAGAAGTGGTGCAGAGCAGTTGCTCTGATCCCACAGGCTACTGGCAAGATCTCAGGGCAGCAGGTAGCAGGGCTTCAGCCAGAGGGACAGCAGCACAACCTGGACGTAAGGGACAGGGAAAGCTACTGGGTCTGAGTTGTCATGATATTTTCAGGAATTTATCAACTACAGCAGCTGGAAACCCAACAGGCATTAGAAAGGAAAAGCCTTCTCTTTTTTATTTCCTGACAATCTGATTGAAACACAAATATGGATATAAAGCAGTCACAGTAAAATCCTGAGTCAAGGTTTCCTAACTTTTCGCTGGAACTCTGATGACACACATAAAATACAAGAAAGGAAAGGTAAATAGCAAAAATAAAAGGGAAAAAAAAAACCCCACCCACCCAATCCTCCCAGGATGCTGAGAAGTGCTAAACAAGGAGCTGGATTTACAACAGGAAAAAAAAAAATCTTAATCTTCTTAGACATCTTGGCTGCAACACAATTAACATGTTTTTCATCCACATGGCAGGATACATTCCCTGCTAACTGTAAATATGCATACTGCTGGTGGGCAGCTGGCAAAAGTCCCACACCACTGGGAAACCGTCACCACTGGGAAATGTCAGCCTCATCCATATTGCCCAGGGAGCTGAGCCAGGGGCAGCCTGTGCCCACACTCCTGTCCCTTGGTGACACTGCTGCTTCCTTGCTAAGGGTCATTCTGCAACCGACAAATGAGCTGCTCCTCCTCAGAGGATGGCCAGCTCCAGGGAGGAACACAACCATGTGTTCCTTGGGGAGAGAGACTATAATCTCTTAAATCAGATGTCACCAATGTGAAGCACTGGAAGAACCACTATAATCCTCATTCCAGCTACTAACTGTGAATGACACCCAAAAAGCAACCTTGAAACCAAATGTTTTCAAGGATGCTGCACTTTGCCCAGTTACTGGATCCTCAGTTAGACAGTATCTCCTCCAGCTCCCCAAATTAACCACAAACAGTGGTGTATTCCTGAAGCCCCGGGGATAAAGCACCTTTTTTTACAGATATTTATCCCACCTCCCAATCCCACAAATATCCCATAAGCATGGGTCTTGCTAAGCAACAGATACTCATTTCAGACCAATCCCCATGGGATAAAATAGCTCAACCCTCCAAACTAATACAAGGAAAAACACTGAAGGCACATGTAAAAAGTAGTAACTTCAGAGCACTGAAAAAATTAAACATACAAATGGCAGAAAGGGAATTAATAGCCAGGCAGCACTCATGCAGGGAATGATGGGGAAAACAGCATGGATCATACCCGGAGTTAGCCAGGAGTGGGGACACTCTTGCAAAGCACGAGTGTGTATTTACAGGAATGCTGCATACAAAGTGGGGGAAACTGGTACTCCTCACTGCAAGGGGCCAAACAGCACCCAGGGCACTGTCCACACTGCTCCTCCTGAGTCCAGCAAGAAGGCCAACAGGACACTTGGAAAACTGCTCTATGCAAAAAAAAAAAAAAATCCAAACCAACAAACCAAAACCAATCACCCAATGAAAACAAAACCATCCATCATGTTTCCTTGGACCAAAAAGCAAAAGGAGGGAGAGGGATGCCAGGCAGCAATGGCTTCATTACGGTCATTTCCTGGCTTGGAACTATCAGCACAAGGAGGAACAGTTTTGCAATGTGAAGAGCTGCTTTGAAGACAGGAGTGATCAATTGCTTCCCATTTTGCTGGGAGCAATGCAATGGCAATCTGCTATTTCTATTGGGATTTAAGCTAAATTTTAGGGTAAACTATCCTTCTGATTAGGAATAGATTAGTTACTTGGGGAACAGATACAAGCAATCCCTCTACCTCTACATTTGCAAGAATAAAGACACAGACAATAGCTGAAGTTCCTCTTAGTCATAAAACAATTTTGAGAAAAATGTGACATTTACCTCTGTACACGGTGTACTCTCCAAGCTGTTGAGCACTCAAACATTTTAGACTGGCTTCTGCAAGGCTGTATGAGTGCTTTGTGTTTTGGACAAAGCTGACATAACACCCTGATGGCACGACAGTGAGACATTATCCATCTCAGTGATTTAACTAAAAGGTAGGGCTACTGAGCTTACTGTACCCCTGCGTGGTGAGGCTGTACCAGGGCTTCCCAGCTTTTACAAGTGTGCTGTTTTGCAAAAGCAAAGCCAAAAATATAATTTAAATGCAGATTTCAAGGCAAGCATGGTTTGACAGAAAGCAGAGTGCCTAATTTGTGTGTCATCAGCAGATAACTTAAGCAATGGCACAACTGATGGCTCATTGTGCTGCAGAACCTCTATCGTGACACGTGTTGCCACATAGTATAGCATTCTCCCAGAAAATAAAACCAAACCTCAAGGGAACATCATTTGGATAGATGGGATATTCAAAATGTGTTGAACACTTCCACAGAGGAGCAGAAATCCTTATTCAAATATGCTAATGGTGCTTCTTGGCAGATGTCTGTGGGAGAGAGGAGGAGATGGCAGGGCTGAGAGTCTGGAGTGAGTCAAGTCTCACTGCCCCACTAAAACCACCAATGACTTGCAGACCATTTCCTAAATTAAATTGTTCACATTTCTAATTTAACTGAAGGCATTCAAATATAAGCAAATAACGCTTCAGAAAACAATTGCACAGATAAATTATTCCTCAAAACAACTACTCCAATCAAACTTAATTCTTCCCTACACAAAGCAGATCCACACATTCTGTCAAACGGAAATGTTGAAGCAAAGTAGTTACAGCGTTTCACAACTTGTCCTGATGCAAGAATCTGACAGAGTAAAGATAATTTCTTTTTTGCCTGGAGAACAGAGTGCTTTTGAATTAATAAATGTTGCATTAGAATTAACTGCACATGAAATAGAAGTAGTAAGAAAACAGTGTCTCCTAGATAGAAAGCTTTCCAGGGACAGATTCTTCTACTCAGAAACCAGTTGAGAGCAGAATAAGAGAAAGAGAAATCCTTTTCCTGTGGCTGGCAGGGGTCACATCTAACCCATCCTCGACAACTCCTGCACACCTGGCTGGAACTCAGCATCACTCTCTGAATATCTGTAATGCAGGTTAGGCCACCTTCGAGGGCAGGAGACAACACTGAGCTCTCCATGGCTGCACGTGTGTGCTGAGGGGACAGCAGAGAGCCACCATCACGGCCCACGACCTCATGCACATCCCCTCTCCCCTGTAAACCCAGACGCCCACCAAAGAAACTTCTACACAGCGCATTGCTCGAGATCCCTGGGCAGCAGCCACCGCTCTTCCCCTCACCTTACATCAGTGTTTATAACAATTCAGCACGAGGTACAGGTTGGGGCGTGCTGGAGGACTCTGCAGGACACCCCATGGGAGACAGGAGTGGGAAGCAGCTGGTGGCCCAGGAAGGCAGCCTGCCACGCTGAGCGCTGACCGATGCCACGTCACCCTTCCCCGCGCTCGCCCATCTGTCCCACCGTCCCCATCTGTTGGGTTCTGCCACGGACCACGAGCGCCCTGGGACTGACGCTGACATTTTGCTTTGCATTTCTACAGGCACAGCGTGAACTTGGCCCAGGACCACGGCTCTCATGTGCAGCCACAACACCAAGAGCAACACAAACAAGGACAAGGTTTCGAATCCCTTGTTCCTAGTGCTGACTCATTCTCAGGGCTCCTGCTCCACTCCAGTCTCCCACGGCCACGAAAGACAAAACCTGTTGTCTGTACCTGTGGTCCTCTGATCATACAGGCAGCAGTAGCAGGGTCTGGGAGTAGAAAGCTGCCTCTAGTGCATAGGGCAGGTAAGGGACAGTGTGGATTGTTCAGCTCTACCCTGACCAGGTACACTCATGGTGTAAGAATCGGTCACTGTATTTAGGATCCGGATTAACTCATAATCAGGGCTGGGATCAGCAGCCTCTGCAGGTAATATCCACAGCATCTTCTTCCAGGCTGTTGGTCCCTATCATACACCTCCCTCTGATGTAAGACTGATTTGACATCAGCTCTTCCAGAATTGTTCTCATTTTTTTTATTTCAACTTAATCCATTTATGAAACAAACATGTTTACCTAAAGCTAGAATGTGCCCAGCAGGGAGAGATGCATTTCTTACAATCACTAGGATAGCCTAAAGACAAAGATACACTCCTTACTGTGCAAGAAGAGAGAAAAGCTTGGATTTTACTGCCTCCTGCACCAGCTAAGAGAGCTGGCACCCCTGGGGCAATGCATGGCCAGGTGAGCTCTAAGGGCTGTCTTTGGAGGGTTACAGGGATAAAGTATCCTCTCATTTATAAAAGACTGATTAAAAAAATAGCTAACATTCCAGATGGAGGAATAATTTCCCTTGTTCCCTATATGTTTGCCACATGAGCATGGTTACCTACCTCACGAACAACTAACAAAACTGGTTAGAGGCTTACAGAGCTCCAAAGTTAACTTTGGATGAAGCAAAACCAAAGCAAGCATGAAAAGGACTTAACACACTTGGGCTATATTTTTAAAAAATGTAAAAATGGACTAGTTAAGTCCTGAATCATAATTTTCTTTTAAGCTACATGTACCCCAATACAGTGCTGCAACTGAGAAATATCCATGGCAACGTGAAAACACACATAGGGGCTCTCTCTATTTAATAGCTTTGTAACACTTTAATGTTTGAAATTATAGAGAAGGTCAATGTTTGAAATTACGAGGAAGTTGAACAGATAAAACCCAAACAAAAGAATATTCTAAATTAGCCTGAATATTCACAGCCCATTCTTACACCCCAATAGTTGAAATGTTTTTGTAAACCTATTAAATTAATATTTCACATACTTTCTCTTCAAAGCAATTGATCGTAACACAGTGCCTCTGCCAGTACTTTATAGTGTGTGAAAGCAGCAGCCTGGGCTGAATTTTATCTCTAATTCAACTCTTTTCTGAATGAGCAGCTGACACGAGGAAGGCTTACTGTCAGTATCTAGGAGACATTTTGACTTTGGAAACCATTTTCTCTCTGCCAGACTCTTGGTTCCAGCTGGCTGAGACACAATTTGATTCTCCTGTCTTGCAGCCAGGGCAGGGGTCTGCCAAGCTGGACAGTCCCTGTGCTGAGGTCCTGACCAGAGACAGGACCCTCACAAGTCCCTCACAGCTGCTCTGGACCTTCCCCTGCTTCCTGACCAGAGCAGCCCTGCTCTCCACACTCGTGTGTGTAAGGAACAGGCGTTTCCCCTCATGTAGATGCTCAAGCTGGATCTGGATTGCAGGGGAGCTGCATTTGCAGCGTGACCCACAGCTACAGTTCCAAACATCCAAATGTGCATCCCTGTCAGGACATGCCTCAGATGCCTCCTGCCAGTGGCAGCAGGGGTCCTTCCCAAGCAAACCAGGACTAGGATGAAAAGAGCTGGTGCATTACAGGGTCTCACCCAGCTGAGCCACAGCACAGCTGGAGCACACACCCCGACCCAGAAGTGCTGCAGTTTATGCACAGGAAAGGAAACCTCATCCTGTCCAGTGATTTTTCACATTTCCCTGTCTTTCTTTAGGAGCAGTTTTTGTCCTCTCTTAGTACACTCATCTGGAAGCTCTCACCTCTCCACAACTGAGCACTACTTCTGACTTCCCAACAACTCCCAGCGGATTGATCACTGCTACACCAACTGTCCCAGCTACTCAGACCACCTCCTCTCTCCTGCCCAAAGCTTGCTTGTCCTGCATGTGCAGCTCCCAGTCAGTTCCTGTTACACTACAAAATCCTTCCTTTCTGCTTTAGCCAGGTTTCCAAATTTCACGCTCCACACAAGGAGCAAGATGGTTCTCCTCCACACAGCAAACACAGCCCTGTTAACCTGAAAGATGACCTTCATCCTGGACTGGGGAGGGCTGTGCTAAGGCCACTGCCACTCAAAGGGGGATTTCACACACCCCATTCCCTCTGTTTTAATGATGAGCTGCACCCAGGAGCACCACAAGCAGCCTACAAGGCAGGTGCCCACAGTCATCACGGCTCCTGTTATTAACCCACATGCACTTGCCAGTTCAGTCCTCGGCAGCTTGGTTCCTTCTGACGTTCCCACAGGACTATGAGCATTCCAAATGGCTGACTCCAGCCAAGACCAAGCGTGTGGCAGATCCTCAGAACAGCTAAGATTTGTGTTCACGAGATTTGTGTTAGAAACAGGCATTCTAGAAATGTGCCCACAAGCAGTGCATGACTGAATTTTACCTCTTCTTACTCTACTGCTCCACATAACTGAAATGTAGGATAGACATTTGCATAAGTTAAACCAACAATTATTCTGATAATAACTGCAGTTTAAAAATCCTTAAACTTCCCTGACATTGCTGGGGACCTCAGTGGAGCAAAGACAGTGGCACTCAGCCAGCAGGAAGGCCAGCAACATTACCATGCTGAGATCAAAAGAGTTATTAACCCCAAATCCTTGAACTGCTGAGTGCAGACAGTCATTTTGGCTATTTCAAAGCCCCACTGCAACTTCCTGGCAAACAAAGCTCCACGTTTACTCAGAGCATCTTCTTTGTAGACACAGCTGAGGAATGAAAAGGGTATTAGAACACTGAAGTCCACATCCGCCTCTTTGGAGAGACACATGGACATGAGATATCTGAAACCCTCATGCTCTGGAAGCATTCAAATGTGATCCTGTCTCTTGCTCCAAGCCCTGTTGCTCTCCTGCCTCCACTGGCTGCCTCCTTCTGCACACTAAGAGATCACCTGCACCAGAGTTCACTGCCCAGAACTCAGTCCAGACACACTGCAGGTGTAGCAGGCAAAGGAATTGTGGAAGATGAGAAGAGTCTTCTCACCTTATGTCCACAAGGTAGACAGCAAAGAAGAACAAAAGGAAAATGGCAGAAAAGAAATCAGCGTGTAAGTAAAAATATATTCTGTATTTTTCAAAAGCAGAGCCATTTTTCGAGACTAAATGGGTGAAATACTGGAAGCCAGAGGTGTTGTTACCACTGCTCAAATGTGTCCCCAGCTCTCAGCACATCTGTAAATCTCCTTTCATGCTCCTTTGATATGACCCACCCATAGTAACTTAAATGTAACACCTCAAGAAATTTTCTCATTTCTTGATTTAAGCAATCATTAGGCTGCTTTCCTCTTTCAGAGGAAAATATCAAGTTTCCTTTAAGCTTGGCCATTTATCAGCTCTTCTTCTTTTTCCATAGGATGACTATTCTCTTAAAGATATGGTTCTCAGCTTCAGACAAAATGGATGATGTGTCTGTTTGAAATAGGATTGTTTACTTTGTCAATGCCCCTGGGATCAATTGCATTTTTTTTCTGCCATCTCCTACAGAGAACATCTTGCCAAGTGCAGTATTCATCTCCCTGAATGAGCTATCGAGAGCTATTTTTTTGACAGAAATCATGCTGCAACCCTAACTGGTCAGAATCTCTCACAATTTCAGAAGCGTGCATGGGTATGAATAATACAGAATCTTATCTGGCACAACTTCTGCATTTCTCTTATAATTTCTCTTTCATGACATCTATTTGCTTGAGAAAATTATGCACTTGTAGTTTTAACACCAGAAATAGAAAACAGCACATGTTCTTCCTGGCTGGTTGCTCATACGTGTCTGAACACACACAGGCACAAAACACAGGAGCAACACTGCAACATCCCCATTGCACTGAACCCACCCTGAGCAGCTTCACTAACGAGACAACTCACACAGTCAAGATCTGCTAATAAGCTGCTGGAGAATGAGGTCTTAATTGTAGATTTATTTAATTCAGAGGCAAGTACTTGTGTTGTATGAAGAGCAGCTTATTAACATTCATGCATGAACATTCACCGTGAATAAATACAATTCAGCGCAAAAGCGCTTTTTCAAGTGCTGGAAGAGAAAGCATTCACCTAAACCATCACCCTGCTCAGAGCAGGAGGAGGTGGACACCAGGGAATGAAATGCTGTCCCAGGCATTGTGTTGGGTTCTCATACTTAAGCATGTCTCACTATCAATCATTCCTGAAGCAACAGCGCTGAGACTTCCCAAAGCTCCCATTATTGTCTTGTATGCTCCTCAGCATTCAAACCAAATCTGAAGTGCAAATAAATCATCAGCAAAATTTTTAGACAGAAATTTTAAAAACTACATCTGTTGGAGGAAACAATCCTCTGCCTGCCACCCCTGCATGATGCTGATGACAAGTCTAGGTTAATCACACAGATGATGAATTGATTCTTACGTCAACTCCTTTAAAAACAACATCATTACAGGTGTAGCAGCTGGCGGGCTGATGTATTCCTGCTGGCATCTGCACATCTTGGGATGAACCACTAGACAAAGGAGCATGCCGGCATTTTGAGGGATGCGACCACGACAGTCACTGTTAAAATACGCCTTAGTTACCAACTTTCATTATTTGCTACTCACAAGATTCACTGACAGGTTCAGTCTCTGATACAGTGTGCCTGAGAAAAACCCCCCTCAATTAGCAGAGAGCCGCCCAGAAGGGACAGAGTGCTCTCTGACCGCACTCCATCCACTCCCGCGCACGCCCTCGCTACCCACGCAGCGGCTGTGCTGCCCTCTACTCCCAGCACCTTCTCCAGCACCCACCGCCCTCCCTCTCCCGTTCAACCCAGAGCCTTTCCCACTTTTCCCTACCAGTGCCCCTCTGCTTTGAGCTTGGTCTCATTTTATGACTACCGCCAACTGTTAGAGGCCGGAAAGGTCTTTCTGACGCCGGCAAAAAAATCACTGCATCCATTCTAAAAGGCTTTTGTTTTGGGATTTACTTTGCTCTCCTTTAAACTGAATCCCATTATTCCCCTCTCCTAAAGCAGCTAACAACTCCCGCGAACAATTATCCTGACAGTTCATGGTGGATAAATCAGAGTGGACAAACCATCCGGCAGAATGGACGCCTTTTCCCTGAGCGCTGCCCTTCATTCACACAGAGGAGGATGGAGTGTGAGCCGCTCCATTTGCAAATAACCTGTGTTTCCTATCGATTAGCAGCCGGAGCGTGTTTCACCGCTGGAACACATTCCCAGTTTTAACCTCCACGGGCACACGCGACCCTTCGGCAGCCCCGCAGTCCCCGGCACCCCTCGCACACCGCCCGGGAGGAACCCCCGGCCCCCCAAACCCCCAGCGGGCTCGGGGGTAGCGCTGACGCGCTGCACACCCACCCTCGCCCGTCCGCATCGCCCCCGCCGGACGGACACACAACCCCGGGCACCACCGGCTCCGAGTGCCCCCCGCTCCGGGCCCCCCGTACCCGCGTCCTCCTCGTCGAAGCTGTTCATGCAGGGGAAGTAGATGGCCAGGGCCTCGAAGGAGGCGGAGAGGCTGAGACGGCTCTGCGACCGCTCCATGAAGAGCCCGGGTCCGGGGGCGCCGCCGGGGGTCTCGCCCGCGGCCGCGGGCGGCTTGGCGAGCTTGGCCGCCCCATTCTTCACTCGGAGCACGGCCCGCGGCGTCTTGGCGGCGGCGGGGCCGCGCTGAGGCGGCGGGCAGAGGAGAGGCGAGGCGGGCGGGAGCGCGGAGCGGCGCG